>JBBUKS010000044.1:7664800-7678675 GCA_038050645.1 Hedychium gardnerianum
ACACATTATGTTTTTATGATTATTTATTGCATTAATGTCATAATTATTTCTTAGCCTTTATCACTTTAAAAATCTTGTAAAATATCTTAAAATTTTTCTTAAATTTTTTTTCAAATATTTTTTGTTTATCTTTATTGATACTTTAAAAATTACCTTAAAAATTATTCTTCTACGTGCTCGAAAATTATTTTGAAATATTAAAAAAACACTTTTAAACATTTTTGATTTTTTTTTTGACATGTACGATGTTATGATTCATATTTTGATCTTGATGTGTGTCAAAGAGGGATAGTTAGTTCAGTTTAAAATTTTAGTTGAGAGAAAGTTGATAGTTAAACTTAAACCTTGTTACTTAAATCTTAAATTAAGCTTGTCATATGTTTAAATTGTTTCAAGTTTAACATCCGTAGATGTTTGTTAAACTTTTGAGTTTTGATTTGAATTTTCAAAACTCAAGTATATCTTTTAAAAAAATTAGAGAAGATATTTCTCTCTAGCTTTAAACTATCTCGTCAAATATAAAAAATAAGAGATTATTAATACAAACAACATCAACAGTTACTAAGACAATGTGAAAAATTAATTATTTTATTTTAATTAAAATTACTAATGCAAAAGTATTATTATATCAAAATAATTTTATCAATTTGATAAAAATTATTTAAACTTTATTAAAAATATTTTAAATTAGTCAATAATTTTAAAACAGTTATAAAAGTTATTGAGTAACTATTATACAACTGTAGACTAAGTAATTACTATACAATTATAATTAAATCTTAAATCCCGAATATTATTATATTAAAATATTTTTTATCAACTTTATTAAAATTATTTTAAATTAATTAAAATTATATTAAAACAGTCGTAGACTAAGTAGCTACTATACAATTATATACCATTATAATTAAATCTTAAATCCTAAAACATTGAATCTTAAATTTTAAACCTGAATACTATTATATTAAAATATATTTTATCAACTTAATCAAAATTATTTTAAAATAGTTATTAAAACTATTAAATAATAGTTAAAATATTACAATAATATCATATAAGTTGTTACCCATGGCAACAACTAAGACTAACTACCACAACGTGTGATAGCTATTTTGTAATTATTATAATACTTTGAAAGTAAAGAATAATATTACAAAAAAAAAAATTAATCAGGTCAGGTAACGTCGAACCTGGAGTGATCAGCCCGGCCCCACGGAAGTTTCCCACCGACCACCAGGGTAAATCAGGAAGCGCTAATGGAGACTCATCCAAATGATCAGTATTTTTAGACCTCTTAATTATTTATTAAAAGGCTTAACCATTACACTATTCCCGACAAAGAATAATATTACAATAACTACATAGTAGTTGTTAAATGGTGTAGTAATTAGTCATAATAGCTACAGTAATATTGAAAGTAAAAATATTCTCAAAATAAAATATACTTTTTGATATATTTTTTTGAAAAAGACCGTCTTTTTGACGATTTAAATAATTTATGATGCCCATTTAATTTTTATCAATATAAATCTCCCATTAGATTTAACTAATCCTTCACCCTAAACATATGTTTGACCACAATTAGAGATTAAGATGACGTCAAGGATGACTAAACATCACTATCTAAAATAAAAAATTGAACAATCACCGGCCTAATTTATTTATTTATAAAAGACACGTGCATAAAAGAATTTTTTTAATTCATATACTTTTCAAGTTAATGCTATTTAATTCTCCAATCACTATTATTATAATTATTTAATTCAATGTGATGATGACGTGGCAAATATAATATAAGTAGCACTTTTTAAATTATCCATAATGTTTTATTAATGCCATCAATAATATTATTTTATTTTTAAATTATAATATCTTTAATTTAGATAAACATTTCAAAATGTAGTTAAATAAGTGAGTATTAAAGAGGATATTTTGAGAATAAAATTTGAATTTTTTTATATATCAAAGTTGGTATTTTGATAATTTTCTTATGTTTTTCAATAGCTGTTCGCTATTTGTTATGAGACAGCTGATCACTAGATGCGCTGAGCTGCCACACACGTGCAAGCTGCAGGCTCCGTTTGTCGAATACAGCTTCATCCCATCACGTACCCATATCTGTACCAGCCTCTAGCATGCCTCGCGTGGCTGAACTACGTGTGCCGTTGTACCCGGATCCTATAGCTCACTCAGCGTCCGACACGTATGCATTCAAGCTGTGGGACCCGCAAGAAGTCACTTAAAAGGACGGGTTTGGGAGTCAAGTCGGTCGAAATTATAAACGATCTTCCTCGGCGGTCGTCTCCACCGGTCGGTCGCTCTCTTCTCGGCGTCATATGAGACGGCAGATCGACGCGAAACAGTAAAAGGCGACAAAGAAGTAGAAGAAGGGAACCCTAAAGATTCCGTTTTTCCGATCGTGTCGATGATCCCTTGGAGCATTGGTGCAACGGAGAGTCCTTTCCGTTCTCTGTCGATCGAAGCGTTCTCCTCGATTGGGGCGGTGCGGTGGAGCTGACTGCTGGGATAGGGATCCTAAGAGTTCGGGGTTGCTCGGATCGGTGGCCCTGGTCGGGCATTTGGCGGGTTTGGGGAGTTTCGCGCGTCGGGTTATGGGAGCAACGGGGTCGAAGCTCGAGAAGGCCCTCGGCGAGCAGTTCCCCGAAGGCGAGCGCTACTTTGGCCTTGAGAACTTTGGCAACACCTGCTACTGCAACAGCGTCTTGCAGGTTTCCCTTTCATTTCTTTCCTCTCTTCCGAAATGCTTTGCAATGTGAAATATCTCGTCAAGATTCAATTTTTTAATGGGCTCACATCGTCTTTTGTCCTTTTCTGTTTGACGTAGGGGGATCCGGATGTGATTGCCTTTAGGCGTTAGTTCTTCTCTTTGCCTAATTCTTTCAGATTTGTTAAATTAACGATCGTGAAAAGAAAGTGATACCTAATTTTTTTCCCCCCTTCGTCCTGAGAAATGTTAATGCTTTTCAGTTTGCCTTGTTATCTCAGGTACTACCGATTTTGATTGTTTTACCTTCGCATTTTTATGCCTTGTTTGGAACGGAAAAACAAACAAACAATAAAGTAACTTTAGAGCTGGAATTCTAGTTGTCAAAAGGGTGGTGATCTCTAAACCCAGCATAGGTGGCTGGGATTCTATATGCCCCACTTTCTTTGCTATATCTCTTTGTTAAGGATATGTTCCTGCTGAACATGAGAAATTGATATCCAAGCAAGTTCACTCTGTGCAGATCGAACAGAGATTTCTTATTATGAGGACATATGAAATAATAATATCATCCACGAGATTCACGTCTTGAAAATCAGAACTTTGTATTTACTAGCAAGATTCTTATCTTTGCAAAATTTGACTCCTTTTTATTGATATGAAGGCCCTTGGTGGGTTAATTTCGCACTACTATCAGTTAAATAGAGCAATTTGAAATTACTCTTTTAAAGATATCATTATTCCTTTGGGAGTAAATATAGTTCTTCAGGAATCATGTTTGGAAATATGCCCGTCTATTAAACTGCACAAGAAAAGATAAGATGGATAGAATACTATTGGCCAAACATGGTTCCTAATTAATTGAATTACAGAATATGCTGTTGAATCTTGCGACTTCCTAATCATTATATAACTGTTGGAGCAATAATCTTTTTCTTACTTTCACATATCACTTCAAGATATCGTATTTGTGAAATCTCAACTTAAGAGATAAGCTTGCTTATTGCAGATTTGGGAGTTAATATACAAATGGAGCAAGTAAAATCTTAACTATGATCTCTTTTGATTTTGTTTAGTTTTTCTTTAAATGATCCTCAGCCATTTTAACTTTGATTCTTTTTCAAGAATGTTTATTGCCAATAAATCAAATACTAACTTTTGCATTGTAAATTGACATCACTTGTTCTTCCTCATTCCGAACATAATATCATGGGATAAATCACTAAACAGTGCTTTTATTTCAGCTCCTTAAGTTGGTATGTTATTTGTTTATTTTGTTATGGTAATTCCTTACAACTTATCCTTGAATGTAACTGTTAAATCAGGCTTGAGCCTATTCCATCTAGAAAGGATTAATCATTTGAGATGGAATAGTCTCAGCCTTAATTTAATATGGACTTAGAGTTAGGCGCATACCTCTAAGTTGTTATGGGCATGAGCATTACCTCAAAGGTTTTTCACGCCCATTAGTTTTACGTGGATAAGTGGGACAGTCCGTCATGTGTATATAGTACAATAGTGCTCTTTTCTCAAGGGAGTAGTCGTTTTAGATAGAATATGCTCTACTCTAATTTTACATCAAGTTTCAGACAAAAAGGCTGTGCTCTAATTCAACATCAACCCACAAGGGAAGTACCTAACTTATAGAGTTTAACATTCCCTCAGTGCCGTATTAAGCTTGAATAATTTAGTGAATTTTAAGAAAGTGTAAACCAAGAAGTTTGCGCTGGAACAGTAGAATATAAGACAGTAGAATAATTAAGGTAACCAAGATTTGATCCCATCACTTGGGTTCTTTGTTCCAATGTTAAAGGTTAGTTGGATGACCATTTAAATCAAAAGCTTAATCTATAAGCTATTAGGAAGGACTAATATTGTGGATTGATGGCTTAACAAATTCTGATGATGGAAATTAAAGGTCAATCCCCCTCACGAGCAGCAATTACATAACATTTAAGTGGTATGATTTTCATCTGCTGAATGAGGAGAATCAATGAGTTTATGCCTAAAGAACATGTATTGACCTAATTATCTCAATGTTGTAGTAAAAACTAAACCAACCCTCCAAATAGATAGACGGGACCATGCACAAAAGATAAGAATTTGATAGAAATGTAAACTAAGCACTCCAGTTAAGAATTTGTAGTAGGTTCCTGCTCTTGATCTAATCGACTGGATTGCCTTGTTGCTTTTAGGCTCTTTTTTTCTGTGTCCCTTTCCGGGAGCAATTGCTGGAGTATCATGAAAAGAATAAAAATAATGGTGATGCAGAGGAGAATCTTTTGACTTGTCTTGCTGACCTGTTTTCTCAGGTGTGTAATTTTTTGAAGATTATTCTCATTTATGCTAATTCTAAAGATATTTATATTTGTTCATAGATCAAACAATGTTGTAGTAAAAAAGTTTTGAGGCCTAATAATGTTTCTACTTGTTAGCTAGACTAATAAACTGCATCTACTTTCTAACTTGATTTACATTCCTAAAGCTGCAGAATTATTGGCTCTTAAATTTGCTATACAATACATGACTCTTATGGATACTAAAATTTCTTATAAACCAGTTTTATTATTGGATGTAACTGTCCAAAATCTTAGCAAAGGTCAATTAGTAATGCTTGCTAAATTCACAAGTCATGATAATTATTTTGCCAGTGGTGCAGTTCTTGAATACATTCCATGATCTTGTTGAATTCCATGTTCATCCTTTTGTATTTCTAGTAGGTATTCCTCACTTTCATGTTTTGATAAGTATCTTGATTCTTGTCTATTATCTTAAATCTGCCTGAATTCTGGATTTTGTTCCTTTTACTTCTATTTTGAAATTCATAGAAATTGCCAATTGCTTGTTCTGCACAGCAACATATGTTGTGTAAGTGTGAAAAAGAAGGTTAGCTTTGTTTTGTATGATTCTGTTCAGAGTATGTGATCAGGTATTTCAACATAGTTGTATCCTTCTGTACCCAACCAAGTGGACTTGCTATTTCTCTCTTAAAATCTGTATCACTTTGTCCAAATGATAGTGTTTTTTGGAAAATTGTTAATCGTTTATAACCAGGTAAATCATACAATCATGTCAAATTGCATTCTACTCTGCAGATCAGTTCGCAAAAAAAAAAAACTGGTGTTGTCTCTCCTAAGCGTTTTGTGCAAAGAGTGAAAAAACAAAATGAGCTCTTCCGTAGTTATATGCACCAGGTAAATTATCTTACTGTGTTAGTTTCGTGGTTCTGCTCATTGATTATATTTTTGTTGAAAAGAACTTCAATATCTTACAGGATGCTCATGAGTTTTTGAATTTCCTGCTCAACGAGCTTGTTGATATTCTAGAAAAAGAAGCCAATGCTCCAAAGCCCTCATCTGACGTGTCATTGTTACCTCCAAAACTTGCAAATGGCCAAACAAATCTGCATGTCAATGGCGTTGAAAAAGAGCCCTTTGTTACTTGGGTTCACAAAAGTTTTCAAGTAAGAACTTTTTGCCACTTGTTCCTTGTTGCTACTATCATTATCTGTTAAATTCTTTTTATTTTGTAAAAACGAACCAAAATGATGCTTAATTCTGATTTATAACAAAAATCCTGGGTGGTCTGTAATCATTGTTTTATACAGGGTACTCTTACCAATGAAACAAAATGCTTGCTTTGTGAAACTGTTACTGCTAAAGATGAACCGTTTTTGGACTTAAGCCTCGACATTGAACAAAATAGTTCAATTACAAGTTGTCTCAAAAATTTCAGCTCAACTGAAACTCTCAATGCAGAGGATAAATTCTTCTGTGACAAATGCTGCAGGTAACTTTCTATATCGTCGATGCCTCTGTTTCCTTGCTTTATTTCATTTCCTTTTCCTGGCATTCGTGAGTAGTTAGCTGGATTATTTTTTATAGACTCATTTTTAATGTCTACTCATGCCTTCATACTGGCACAGACCTTTCAACTTAATGACTTGTGTATCATGATAATTGATAGAAGCATCGAAAAATGAAAAGCATGTTTGTATCAAAACCCTTTCAGTTGATTATCTGAGATTTTTTAAAAGCTGATGATTTACTAACCTCATTATAACTATATTTTAAGTCTTGACCTGAGCATTCTTGTTCTATAAAGTAAGTCGATCAAGTTTGAGGAATCGCCATTTTAAGTAACAACATTCTGTACATTCCGTCTTAGCTAATGTCGACATTGTTATGTGGCATGTAGAATTTAGTAACTGTTTTGCTATTTACTTTTCATATCTCTTGTAGTTTCCGGGCACCTTTTTTTCGTATGGTGTCTTAACTATTTAGTATCTTTTGTCATATTCGGGCAGCTTGCAAGAAGCCCAGAAGAGGATGAAGATCAAGAAGCCACCAAACATTCTCGTAATCCATCTCAAGCGCTTCAAATATATCGAGCAGCTGGGCCGCTACAAGAAGCTACTCTACCGCGTTGTCTTTCCCTTGGAGTTGAAACTGAACAACACAGTCGAAAATTCAGACACCGAGTACGCACTCTTTGCCGTTGTGGTTCATGTGGGAATTGGCCCCAACCACGGACACTATGTCAGTCTCGTCAAGAGCCACAACCATTGGCTCTACTTCGATGACGAAAACGTCGAGATCATCGACGAATCGACCGTCCAAACCTACTTCGGATCAGCACAGGAGTACACAGGCAACACCGATCATGGGTACATTCTGTTCTACGAGAGCCTCGATAGCAAAAAATAGAAAGATTTTTTGCCGTGTCTCAAAATTTTTAGGCACTTCTTCCGATTTTTCCCTCACCGTCACATGACCTGACCTTTCTCGGATCGACCTTTTTCGCATTCCTAATTCAGATTCTCGACACGAAGCTTTTCCGGAGGATGCCATTGTTATAGAGCAAACAAATACAATGTGATGTATAGTTTGATGGTGGAATCCATCTTGTTCAGTATTAATAATTTGCATGAGAAAAGGTATCTTAAGAGTAAAGATACTTTGTGTGGCTTAATATCTAATGTTGCTAAAATACAGAGTTTCATCTTCATTTAACAAGTTTTGTATTGAGTTGCCATTTCATATTTGAGTGAGCAAGAAAGGGTTCATCATCCCTTCTTTCCTGACCAATGTCGCGACTTTTGTTTGCGATCATGAACCCGCATAGATCGCTCGCATTCATGTAGGATAAAACTACGTACAATAGATATACATATCCAATATATATAAGACAATTTTTTACTGAGATTGTTGAAATGCACTACAAGACTACATGTTTGTTTGATTAAATATTTTTTTTTTGCAAAATTATTTATTATTTATTGTATCATTTTAGATACTATTCTTTATTGAGATGCTCAAAGAAAACAAAAAAACATGTTCATAAATTATTGCAAATATGATAAAATTAGTGTGTGTACATTTATAAAATCAACCTAATTTTATTGGTACTCAATAAATTTGGTGAAAGTTGGGTTTGCATCTTTAATTAATTTTGTTATTTATTGTTTTTGATAATTTAGATGGCTAAATTTTATCTAATTAATAGATAAAATAAATTGGGGTTATTTATTATTTATTGCATTTCGACAGATAAACCACGATTTCTTATTTAATTAATTTAAAAATAATCTTTGCCTACGGTAGTAACGTACTCAATAGAAGAAATAAAAAAAAAATCAAAATTTAAATTCTATTAAAGTAAGATAATTTTATTTTAAAATTATCTTTGACCTACTGTGATTGTAGAAGTTTTCAAGGAACTCCTCCAATATATAAAATTACTTGAGTAATTGTTATAACGTGTTCAGAATAAATTTAAAATTTATATCATCTAAAAGATATCTAATAATTATTATAATATATAAAAATTATTCGATAATTACTACAACGTATTTAGAATAAATTTAAAATTTATATAGTGTAGAAATTATTCAGTAATTATTATAGCATATAAAAATTATTCGATAGCTATTACAACATATATAAATTATCTAATAACTTTTAGTGTGAATTTAAAATTTAATATTTAGAACATTTAAAGTTATTATATTAAAATATTATTTATCAATTTAATTAAAATTATTTAAATTTAATCAAAATAATTTTAAATTAGTTATATAAGTTATTTTGATATGATAGATATCATAAATTTTAAATCCAAAATTCATACTAAATATATTATAATATATTATTAGTAGTTATTGAATAATTTTTATATAATTATCGAATAAATTCTATAGAATATAAATTATAAATTTATCTTAAATATATTATAATAATTATTAGATAGTTTCTGTATGTTATAAAAATTATTTAGTAATTTTTATATATTATAGAAGTTACCTGTAATTTTACATGTGGTAAAAAATAATTACACATGGTAAAAAATAATATGTAGTTTTTATAATAGTACTGAGTTAAAAGATGATTAATACATTAAATATTATTATTATAAAATTTAAAAATTAAATTTTGATTAATAATTAAAATTTTATTTTTTTAAAAAATATTAGTCATTATTTAGATTAGTAATTATTATAATTTATTTTTTTATGTTAATTTTAGGAAGAATTAGTATAGGTAAACATTTTATTTTTTTGTCACATTTAGTTAAAAAATAATTTTGAGATAAAATTATAATAGTGACGCTCGTTTAATTTATAAAATCTGTGGCGTCTTTGATTTTGCCCTTAGACAAAACTAAAATTTCAGCTTTCCAACTATTTAATGGACTTTAGTTACGTGGGCCCCTCAGTCAACAAACCCGCTAGACACCAGCCAATGAGAGAGGCTTTCCTCCCCACGTACACTTTCTGGCGATCGTCTCGCCGCGCGTTGCCTCTTCTTCTTCTCCCGGCTCCTCTTCTCCTTCTGCTTCTCCCTCCTCTTCTTTGGTGCTTTTAGGGCTGCGGCGGCGGCGGAGGCTGCGTTGAACAGGTGCGAGAACAGAGGCGGAGATGCGGCGGGAGGCGGCGCTGCAGACGAGCTTGCTGACGCTGGCGGCGGTGATGGTCCTTGTCGGGATCTGGACCTTCTCACTCAAGAAGATGCTTGGCACTTACGTTTTCGGGATCCTAGGGATCGCCGGGATTCTCTTGCCCGACTGGGAGTACTTCGATCGGGACTTCTCGCAGTGGTTCACGCCGATGCCCGCTCGGAGAGCCCCCGGCGTCGCTCCGGATCACGATACTTATAGGTTCGACTTCGATCCCGTTTCTTCTTTACTTGCATTGCTCCTTGATTTCTAGTCGTTCTATCCTCTTCTGATTAATTTGTTTCCCCCCTTTTCTTTAGCTCCAAAGTTTAGTTTTCTTTTTATCATATTTAGGTATGGAATTGTCACATTACTGTGCTTCGGAAGATCCATTTTTCTTCTTCTGTATGCTAAAATCCATCTTCGAGATTTGTGTTGCTGGAAATTGAAGCTAGAGATGTCACAATCTAGGGATGATGACATCTACATTCTCTAATCAACGATTCATCTTATAATATTAAGATGGAAATCAGTACCCGATTGAATTGGTTGGTTACCTGCCAAATCTCTTCCAATAATTGTCTAGTGAGCTCCACATGTTTGGTGAAGTAGCTTGATGAACTGAAACCGATTGAAGTTTTTTTAAAAAGAAAAAAATTCAAGTACTCGTTTAATTTAGTAGGTAGAGAATTGATATAATTTTTCCAATATCAATACCATAGATGGTGACTGATCTATGTATTTGTTCTGTGGTCAATGTAACAACAAAAGGGAAGGAAAGCATTGGGAAAGCAACTACTGATTGGCAGTTCGATTGGGTAGGAGAATTGAAATCTAATAAAAGCTTTGCCTCACTGGCACAGGCTATCTTCATATGTTGTTGAAGAATTATTCTTGTTGGAAATATTTCTTCCACCAAATCATCAATGAATCATAATGTGGAAGACATGCTAAATCATACATGACGTGGGAACTTTTTATTCTTGTTGTTCGGTCAAGTTCCATTGATAATGTCAGCCTCGAATGAGTTGAGTTAATATCTTTGTGTTCAAAGCGTCATTGAAGAGTAATAATACAACAACCCATTGCTACTTGCTACTTGCTACTTGCTACTTGAAGATCAAAACTAGCTTATTTTGTAGAATCCCATTGTCATTTTGCTTGTGAATCACGTAGAGGAACAATTATGATTCGAGAATTTTGTGTTGTTAAGATATTACTCCGTTGATGGTCAAGCTGCTCTCAGAAAAACAAATTAACTAGTATTGCATGACTGTACAAATTGGCCTGTATCACAAGCATCATGGTTTCCTTCTAGTGGAAGTTCATCAAAGAACTCGACAATATGTATTTCGGAAGTATTGTTGGTTATCTCTGTTATTTGTTATTGTCAAATTACATTTCCTTTCAACTCAAGATCATCAACTGTTCTAAAGAAACCTTGTTCATTATACAAGACAATTGAATAAACCATGTCTGCAATAAAATTTCAGAATGAGTGAGAAATATGTGTTTTCATTAAACAAACATTATGTAAACAAGCACCTGACAATTAGACTCATTTTTGTTGTTAAATGACTTGTCGTACAACAATTTTGAGTTACATTGTACCATAACTACTTCAGGCCTCACTTGCTTTTCCTTGGTCAAAGTCTTGAAAGCTACTGTGACTTTGCAATTAAATTGATGTTCCTTTTGTCATCTGTTTCAGTTTCTCTGAGCTATAGGAAAGAAATGAATTCTCATCTAGTCTAGCTTTATAATATGGTTATGCTATGTACTTTTTTGCTTTTGTAAAGTAAAAAGAATAGAATGATCAGATTATATCAATCCTCATTAGACAAAAGGATTTACCAGTTGTCTAAGTTCGAAAAGGGCTCCCATTTTTAGTCATCTTTTTTTTTTTCAAGAATAATGTGTAAGTAAGAGGTTTAGATATTTTAGATTTATAATTGAGCAATGAAGAACTGATGGGAATATTGTAAATAGGATAATCGGTCATGAGATAAGATTCATGTAGTCAATCCCAAAGGGATTGGTAACTAATGACATAATTTTGTATTACATGTTATCAATAGGATAAAAGTTTAGTGGTTAAAAAAGGTGAACTCGAGTCCTTGTGTGACTGCCATGTATCCCTTAATTTAAAATAGAATTTAAAAATACTTCAATACGATCAACTGTGTTATTTTTGCATTATAATGTAGTTGTTCGTGAATCATCATAGTGGTGTCACAATATAATCAATGGTGATATACCATCCTCTTGTCTGGTATACCTGAGCTATGAATCTAATGATGATTTAGAAGATATTGGTGTCTATGAATTCATCAATCTCTTAAATGTTTATGGAATTCCTCAACAAAGTATGATTCAATTACGTAAAAAAGAAATAACAATCATGTTGTTGAATTCATTATGTTCTAATTGTTTTACCTATTGCAGGTTCAGGTTTCATCCGCTGCGAGTGACAATAATAACCCTAATTTACGGATTTGGACTCTACAAGTGGTGGAAGTTTCTTTCAAATTAGTTCTGTTGGCAATCAAATGAGCTACACTTATCTCTCATTTCAATTCTCTATCGCAATATTTGTTGTGTGTGTTTCTCCCCTTTCATAATTTGTTCCTAATCTCTTCATTTTTCATTCTTTTGTTTAGTAAAAAAATAGCACTTCATGGGATCAGTTTGATTGTTCTTATTTGTTCACCCTCTTCAAAAGTAATGCAATCTTGATTGATTATACACAAATGTCCATCATGCTCTCTGATCCTATCTGAAATCGGTGAAATTTAGAACACCGACTGATTGGTTTGGAAGTTGACTAAAAAAAGATCTCGAAGAAGAAATACCTTGGAGAAGAAATGCTTGCGGAACAACATGATAGGATGAATAGAGCGTTAGTAAGCAGGTCAAAGGAGATTCACGATGCAGCCATTTCGATGCTAAAGTCAATGAGATGGAAAGTATGGAAGATGAGCAATAATTACGTGTTTTTGTTTGAGCAAAGAAGAGAACGTACCCGCGCTTGCGGGAGCGAAACTTTTTATAACATCTTTATAATTCTCGTTTTTAATTTAGGAATCACATCAGGATATAGGGAATGTTTATTCACTGTATTCTTTTAGTATTGTGCAATCCTATCACCCCTACCTTGTATTCGTATGATGATACTGTCACCTGTGCTTCTGACAATACCATGTGCGACATTTATTGTGGTATGAAAGCTTATTAATTTTAATGAGAAAATATCATATGTAAGGGGGCACGACACTACAATCGGAGGGAGCAGAGCTTTGGGGTCGGGAATATCCGACCAGATGAAGATAAAGGAGCACAACCCCAGAGTCAATGGGAGTAGAGCTCATGGTACATTGAGGATCAAAGTTTGTTCGATCGGTTGATATCATCCAATCTACTAAGGGGGTGATTCATGGACTCATTGGGATCAGTGTACTCCGATCGGCTTTATCACTTCTCACTATCGATCGACTACCTATCGATTGTTTACTTTGGTTGACTTACTAAGGATTTTTACTTCCACGTCTACTAGAATGTTGACTCTTTAATTCCACATGGGAGGCATCAACATCCGTCGTATCACAAGCCTCCCATTTCAGTTTAGTCTAAGGAGGCTCGAGCCCGACTGACTAGACACTGGTGCTATCTAGTTCGCTGATCGACTCACATCTTTAGGGCCGATATCATCTTGATAAACTCACCGTTAGTGCCTCGAAAACATGCATGTTAGATGTTATAAATGTGAGGGGATATGCGTGATGACATATCAGAGTGATGATTGACCTATCTTTTTGATCATAAAATGTTGGCTTTATATGCAGCTGCCACATGGCTCGATCAGACCGAGGTTGTTTACTCGAGGCAACTGTTAGAATCTTGATCAAACAGCTGGGGTGATCAGCCAACCTTCTGATTTTGATCGAGTGGTTGATACTAAAGGGTTTGGAGGTTTTATATAGTTTAAATGTTGGGGAAATCGCAGACGTGTTCTTCATTTTCTGGCGTATGACGATTGCAGCTTTCGACAATTCTCCCTAAGGTTTCCCTTTGCTATTCTTTCTATAAGTTTCTCACCTATCTTGCTCCCTCCTTGTATTCTCGTTTCCAACGTCTCTCCTTTTTCCCAGACTATGTCTTCCTACATGGCCACTCTATGGTATACCTCCACTGTCTTAGATTTCAACAGTGGAGATTTA
>JBBUKS010000044.1:7702014-7717070 GCA_038050645.1 Hedychium gardnerianum
AGTCAGCCTCACTCATGACCGAGCTCAAGTCAAGTCAACTCGACCTAAGATCATGTTCAGATCAAATCGACTTAAAAACATAGCCGTGCAACTATGGTCCAACTTGAACCGAGCTCGAGCTCGATGGAAAACTCAAATAGATATGCAGGTGAGTGAGAGACATGACACGTATGCGTTCTAAGAACAAAAACGTGAGTTGACGCACGTGAAGTGTTCGGTGAGGGCTACCCTCACTCTTTTAAGTTGATAAAAGAGTTGATATTAGCGGAATAAAATTATTTTTTTTAAAAAAAAATCATATGAAATAAACTATATATTAAGAGATGATTAGAGTTATATTTTTATTGCATCAGTTATGTTCTTTCGATAGTAACTTTGGTTCTTATTAGACCTCAATACGATCAAGTATTCGCACCTCTTTTGATATCCACACGAATATGTTCCGTCCGTCTTACGAACTCACAAACTTGGAGAAAAAAAATCACCTAAGATTGTGCTAGCAATCACCCGAGGGATTTCGGCCAATTAAGAAGAAGGAGAAGAAGAAGACTCAAATTCGAAAAAAAAATATATGAAAATATCATGTTACAACCTTTTATATTCATCCAATGAATATCAAATTTTTTTACCTCCTGATTTTCTTTTCATCAATGCTTCATTAATCTCTATTAACGGAGTCTAATCATAATTGAGTTTAATCATGGTTGAGTCTAATCATGATCAATTCAAAAATAACTTTTCCTCTTCCTTAATGAATTTGAGTTCATCAAATGAGTCTAACTCATCGATTAATCCAAATTGACTCCATGAGTCTAATTCGAATTGGACTCAATCTAATAGTTGGATTCAATTGAGTTTAACTTAATGATCTTCCTTCTTACGATGGCAAAAGGCGAAACATTCACCCCCAGTGCCCCTGCCGATTCGTCCCAGGACCAACACGGAGGAGGTAAATCACGAGGGCTAGTCTAGCTAGTCCGAATAGTGACTAGTGAATAAGGGAGGGCAGGAACCTGACTACTAGCCAGGATTTGACCCCAGACCTTATGGTGACAACACCTCATGCACTAGACATCAGCACGTCCTGTGGGGACCAATGATCTTTCTTCTGGAATGTATAATTAATCTTCATTAATTATTTTTAATAAATTTAACATATTAAATTAATCATTAACTTAATATTATAATCATTAATTCAATAAATTTAATTATTTTATAATTAATTTTTAGGACTAATATTAACAAATATAAAAAGATGTTCATACACGATAGGCCAAATACGCGCACAATGGATTTCTATGAGCATACTTCTTGTTCTTCTTTTTTGTCAAGTCAGAGTCGGAGGGATTTCGTGAAGGTATGTCTTGGCGTCGCTTTTAACTCTTTTTGATGTCCTCAATTTTCATAATGTATTCATCATCACCTAGACTTTTCATGGAACCGGACGTATTCTCACTTAGTGTTTTGAAACTCTTTTCGCTATTCAATCTGATCGGAGTCGATCCGTCGAGAGCTAATTTGATAGAAGCCAATCTGACTAGATAGAAATCGATCCTACTCATATCCGATTTACTGGAGGTGCTGTGCTTAGATCCGTCAAGAGTCAACTCATCTCGTAATCTCAACCAGATCACATGTGATTGAATCTTGATGTTCATTTCCATTTACTCTAGAGTGAGTTTATCAATAATAAAGGTACTCGACAGCTATTCTTAGGATTTTAAAAAGCATCATATTACTGTGATGACTGTGTGTCTTGAAGATATGTCATGATTATTTTAATAGATTTAGAAATAATTTATAATGGATGTAAAATTGATTGAATACATATCAAAATAATTTGCTTCGGGCAAAAGGTTAAGAATCTAGGTGTAATTTGATAAGATATATTAAAATTTAAATCACATGTTATATACCATATTAAAAAAATTGATATACAATTTTTTTTATCTATCGATATATCAAAATTTTAATATAATATAAATTTCGATATTAATATAATATATTAATTTTTTTGATATAGATTCGATAAATTTTGATACAGATTATTCCGAAATTAATCGAGACTGCGACTTATAAATGGTGCCAACAAAAAGAAAAGAAAAGAAAAAAAACATCATAATCACATGCCTTTCATGCTTATCCACAAGGAGATGCTCCAGCAGTGTCTCTATCTCTAGCTATAACTGCTACTCTTGTTGTAGCAGCAGGAAGTGCGGTTCAATGGCAGAAATCGCTCTGTGGGCAGCGGAGGAGCTCGACAAGAGGAGGAAGTGGAAGAAGGAAAGAGACCCCGGAGTGGGACGGCAGAGGAGATGCTCTGCTTCCGTGGCTCCCTCTACGGTGTCTGCTCTTGGCAGGAAAGCTCAGGAAGAAGCCGCCGCCGCCGCCGCCGGCGCCGCCTTGAAGATTGGACCTAAGGAAACGGAGCTCGCGAGGAGGTGCCTCGAGCCGAAGAGTTCATCCGATTCGCCTGCCTAGGATGGCTTCTTCTCCATTTAACTTCTTTGCTGCTAGATCTTCTCTGTTTCATTGATCTTGGCTTTGTGTATATTTCTTCTATAAATGTGCCTTGATCTTGTGCTGATATTCATAAAACATTTTCAGTAGTTTTTGCTCAAAAATCTGCTGTTGTCACTGTAATTTTATGACAAGTTTGGTATAATCTGAAATCAGATAACACTGGTTCAATTTCAATTTCAATTTCAATTTGAATATATTGATATAAATCTAATTAAAAATGATTAAATAATTCAAAAATAGTTATTAAATAATTGTTTTCTATTTAGAATTTAAAGATATTTGATTTGGCATGTTCTAAAATAAAAAATGGAATATAAAAATATACTTTATTTTTGAAGAATTCCATATTATCATGCACACACCTCAATTACTTTATAAATATATGGAATTTAAATTGGCTTTATTTTAGGTTTATTTTTAGGGTTTAGGAGAAAAACAGAAAATAGTATAGCCGATAATGGAAGGAGGTGCTCCCGGGCACGTGCGGTGCATGTGACACGCGGGGAAGAAGTGGAGTTAGCCCTCTTGGCCATAGTCGCCGTCAGGTCCGTCAGCCACGTGTCGGTTTTCTAGGTGCTTCGCCATCGCGTGGCGGTTTCTGCATTCCTCGCGCGTGTCGTGATGCAGCTCACGGGCTTCAGATCTCCCGCATGCTTTTCTCTACGCGACCCGTCGGGAAAGTATTCCGTACCGAGAAGCTCTATGCGGGAGTTGCCTTTTGCCATAAGCGGTCGCCTCCTTATAAATAGAGGCTGCTGCGTCGACTCGTTGCGAGACCCACAAGGAGGAGAAGCCCCAAAAAGAGCGAGGGAGGAGGACGAGGAGGCGGCGGCGTCTTCGCGGATCAGATTGGGAAGATGTTTATAGAGAAGTTTAGAGTGGAGAGCCCCAACGTGAGGTATGGGGAGGAGGAAATCGAGGCGGTGTACTACTACGAGACGACGGAGCTGGTACACGAGGCCCGGGACGGTGCCTACCAATGGATCGTACGCCCTAAGAGCGTTAGATACGACTTCAAGACCCAAACCCGCGTTCCCAAGCTTGGGTATCGCTTCTTCCCCTTCGCCTGCTTGTGTTCGGTTTTGTTTCGCCTAGTGGTGTACGATAACCCTATTTTGTTTGTGGAATGTAGTGTGATGCTTGTGGGATGGGGTGGGAACAACGGTTCCACTCTCACCGCCGGAGTCATCGCGAACCGAGAGTAAGATTTCGCTAAAAAGTCTGTTAATTTGTTGTTTGTTATTATCGTTGGTTTGAATGTTTGTGAAAGTTTCCTTTTGGATTTGAAGTAATGGTTTTGATCGATAGGGGCATCTCTTGGGTAACCAAGGACAAGGTGCAGCAAGCCAATTATTTTGGATCACTGACCCAGGCTTCCACCATTAGGGTTGGCTCCTACAACGGGGAGGAGATTTATGCCCCTTTCAAGAACCTCCTTCCCATGGTAAAAACACATCGTCTTTTCTGTTTCTTATCTTTCCAAAAAAAAAAAAAGTCTCTTTTCTCTTGTCCAAGAAAAAGACGAGTGCCTTCTTCATGAATTGAATGGATGAAATTAGTTTTGTCATTGTTTTTCTGTATATTTAATATCAGAATCATGAGCTGGTTGGAATTGCATGTGATAGGAACTGTCTTTTTCATTGGATTTGTTAGGTTAATCCAGATGATATAGTGTTCGGTGGATGGGACATTAGCAATATGAACCTGGCAGATGCCATGGCCAGAGCCAAGGTCCTGGACATTGACCTGCAGAAGCAGCTCAGGCCCTATATGGAGTCCATGGTCCCCTTACCTGGAATTTTCGAGCCAGACTTTGTTGCGGCAAACCAGGGTGCCCGGGCCAACCATGTGCTCAAGGGAACCAAGGTGGAGCAAGTCCAACAAATCGTCAAGGATATAAGGTGCTCGCATGCCTTCATATAACAAGCTTATTCCTTAACAATTAGCATGCCAAGAACAAGTGTAGTTTATCTGATTGCCGTTTGTTTGGTTAAATGGCATAATTCGCCTATTCAACAATGTTATCATTGGTTGACAGGGAATTTAAGGAGAGGACTCAGGCGGACAAAGTGGTTGTGCTGTGGACGGCTAATACTGAGAGGTACAGCAATGTGATTGTCGGGCTCAATGATACCATGGAAAATCTCATGGCCTCACTGGACAAGAATGAGACTGAGATATCTCCTTCCACGTTATATGGTATAGCATGTGTTTTGGAGAATGTCCCTTACATCAACGGAAGTCCACAGAATACCTTTGTGCCTGGTATACTTGAGCAAATTTTAACTTGAAAATTTGGCGTCTGATATTTAGAATGCCTCATGCTTTTCCTATATATGTGCAGGGCTCATTGACATGGCTATTCAAAGGAACAGTCTTATAGGAGGGGATGACTTCAAGAGTGGGCAGACCAAAATGAAATCTGTCTTAGTTGATTTTTTGGTCGGGGCCGGAATCAAGGTATCAAGATTTTTTGGTACTTGATCTATATGTGCAATGATTTGAGATATAATTAGTTTAATGTGTCTCACATTGAATGTTCCTACTAGCCAACATCTATTGTTAGCTACAATCATCTGGGAAACAATGATGGGATGAACCTATCTGCACCACAAACCTTCCGATCCAAGGAGATCTCAAAGAGTAATGTCGTGGATGACATGGTCTCTAGTAATGGCATCCTCTATGAGCCCGGGGAGCACCCTGATCATGTCATTGTCATCAAGGTGGGTTTAACTTTTACAAATCCGTTTGATTATTTACTAGGCTATACTATAACTTCGTTTAAACTGCAGTATGTACCATATGTTGGTGACAGCAAGAGAGCTATGGACGAATACACCTCTGAGATATTCATGGGTGGAAGGAGCACTATCGTTCTTCACAACACCTGCGAAGATTCCCTGTTGGCAGCGCCGATAATTTTGGATCTAGTCTTACTCGCTGAACTGAGTTCTAGGATTCAACTTAAAGCTGAGGGGGAAGTAAGTTGTTGGCAATATTTCTCATTCTGGCGCTATTTAAAGTTTAAGCAAGCTGTGTGTCTTAATGCTTTTCTGATGTTGCAGGGCAAATTCTCCTCTTTCCATCCAGTGTCTGCAATCCTCAGTTACCTTACCAAAGCTCCCCTTGTAAGTAAAAATTTAAAATTTAGCATCTGTGTTTCTGCTTCATCGTCCAAAGTTGAAGACTAGCAAGATAATGCATATATTCTTAACAGTTGGAAGCCAACTTATGAAAAATGAGCTTTAGCTCCTATTCCCATTAAATATCGTAGAACAAACATTTGCTATTTGATGTCTCATCTTCAACTCTCTTTTTTTTAATACAAAGATTCTTGCTAGCTTTCTTAGTCAAAAGATGTTGCATTATTGTATGTCTTTATTTTGTTTAATCTTCCACTTGAAGTCTTGAAGATGCTCTTCTTTTTTACAATGAAGAATATATTCTTTTATGTTAAAGTACATTCCAGAATCAATCTTGATTCGCCATATCTAAGACATTAGCAACCAGCACCTTCTGTTTTTTTTTTTATATAATTAATGGATCATTTTATTTGATTAACTATTTCATTTCATTACTAAAAACAGGTTCCTCCAGGCACGCCAGTGGTGAATGCTCTGGCCAAGCAAAGGGCCATGCTGGAGAACATACTCAGGGCTTGCGTTGGCCTGTCTCCTGAGAACAACATGAACCTGGAGTACAAGTGAAGCAAACATTTCACAGTGGTTTTTATGTTTTTGTCTTGGTCGTCTTCTCCTCTTCTCCAAGTAATGGTGAGAGTAGTGCCTCTGATGTTAAGAGCTCAATTTATGGGGCTGTCTGCTAATATATATCATGCATTTCCGTACTAGTGTTCTGATGACAGCATGAATCGCAAGTTTGAATATATCCTCTCACCGTGCTTTATTTTAATTCTAATGTCTGACATCACGCTCGCCAAGGTTTCATTGTCATATCTATTTTATGTGTCTGGCATCAAATTTTAGATACCCTTTCTTTTTTAAATACCCTCGTTAATTCGGGGGATTTAGTATTGTTTAATGATGGCAAGAGAGCTATTCAAACCAATTAAAGGTGGGAGAGAAGGGGGAACACGGATGGACGCGGGCGATACATTGCCAAAAGTGGAATGGCTTTGGTCAGCGTCGGGCCGGAGCCTTGCCTCATGTCCACCTCCTCGCCGCTCATTCTCTCCCACTCGAAGCACTGGATCAGGGTCCCCAGCTCCAGCCCCAGGGCCTTCATCGCCAGTTCTTCCCCAGGGCACTTCCTCCTCCCCATCCCAAACGGCATCATCAGCTTCCCCTCCGCCTTCCCCTCCTCGAACCTCTCCGGCGCCTCCCAGATCCTCGGATCTCTATGGATCGAATAAACATTCACCAGCAGAATGGTCTCCGGAGGCACCCGGAAGCCGGCCACGAAGCACTCGCCCGAGGATTCGTGCGGCAGCAGCAGGGGCGCCGCAGGGTACATCCGCAGCGTTTCGGAGACGACGTAGTTGAGGTAGGGCAGGTTCGGCAGATCTGATTCCTGCAGCAGCCGCTTCTTCCCCTTCTCGGTCCCTTCCAGGTACGCATCGATCTCGTCTCTCGTTTTCTTCATCGCGTTGGGATGATTGAGGAGGAGGGACATCGCCCATTCGATCGTGGCAGAAGTGGAGTCCGTTCCGTCTGAGAGCAAAGTCTAACCGGCGAAAAATTAAATTAGGGAAAAGTTTAATTCGGATCATGAAAACAAAGAAGCCGAACTCACGATAATGAGTGCTTTGATGATTAGATCGGAATAGTTTTCGGGATCTGTTTTCTGCAAGGAGAGAAGATAACCGATCATTGTTCTGTTCATCTCTTCGGGGTTTTCGTTGTGGTTCTTATTCCTGACCTCGTCAACGAGTCCCTGCAACAACTCATCTCGATTTTTATGTAATCTCACCATTCTTCTCTTCGTTCCTTTGTAATCTAACCATCGGAGCAGAGGCATGAAGTCGCTGACGTTGGTTACGCCGCCAATAGCAAACCTCTACCTCTCCTCCACCATAGCCTTGAACCGCATCACCTCCTCAGACACAGTGCCGGCTTTGTCCTCGCCGTAGTATCTCTTCCCCGCTATCTGCCTCATCAGATGGTTTATCGAGAACTGGAACAGAATCGGCCGGAGCTCCACCATGGAAGCCTTGTCGACTTCGGCGCAGTTCCGGAAGAGGTGCCGAGCCATGGCACGAGCCTCGTCAGCGCGAGCGGCCGAGGAGGAGCGGAGACGGTGGGGGGAGAGGAGCTCGAGGGTGGCGAGGCGGCGGAGGTTGCGCCAGTGGGGTCCGTAGCTGGCGGATCCAAGGGTGGTGTTGTGGTAGTTGAGATACTTGCCAGAGGGGAGTTTGGGGCGGTTGGCGAAGATGAGGTCGTTGGTGGTAAAGCACTCGTCAGCGGCGATAGAGGATGAGACGAGGAGGACAGGGCGAGAGCCAAAGCGGAGGAAGTGGACTGGGCCGTGGTGGGCGGCGAGGTTGGCGAGGGAGAGGTGCATCGGCTTCTTGCAGAGGTGGAGGTGGCCCAGGAAAGGGAGGCCGCCATGCAGAGTCGGGGGAAGAAGAAGCTTCTTGTTCCTGACGAGGGAGAGGAGGCGGCGGAGGAAGAGGGCAAAGATGAGGATGCCGGCCAGGTAGGTAAGGCAAATCGGAGAGCTCTGCTGCCATGGCGACGTTAGTAAAGCATCGGATAATTCAATCAATATTTTTTTAGACATAATTTAGCTGTCAAGATCAACTAGTCCTAGTTTGAGGTAGACAGCCGTCTTTTGTTCGTCCACCAGTAGATCCGAAAGATAGTTTTATTATTATTTTTTTAATTAATACATAATATTTAAAGATATTTAAATATTCGATGTAATTAATTTTGGAGATGTTCTATTTAATTTTATAATTTTTTTTATCAATTATTAAAAATAAATTAGAGAAATATATATAAAGATCCATCTTGACAATAAGATTTTTTAAATTTACTATTCATTAAAAAGAAAAAAGAAAGTCTCGTAATACGTCATAATTGAGTTTCAAACTCTAAATATTTGATCTATCATTGAAGGGTTAACCACGACACCTTGCGCCTCATAGCCTAATTCTATCAAAAAATTTTATTGACATCAAGTGTCCAAACTTTCGGCCCGACGTACCTACTACTTCTACATCAGCTGAGATTCCCTCTAAATCCACCAACCATCATGGGTAATGCTTGCCAATGTAAAAGCAAGAGTCAAATAGATGAAGCTTGCGAATGCAAAAATCTATATCGAAACTCTTGTTTAATAGCTATTCATGAATTTCAGGAAAACTAATACTTGATTGTATAAACTTTTATCTAGAAAAAATATTAACGTTTATAGAAGATCTAGAAAACTCAGCCATACCAAGAGACCTACTCTCTCCAACATACTTACTTCAATTAATAAATACATAGTTAGATTTGTACTTCCTGATTTCTAGACTAGAAAAATTAATATTAGGAACGAGATAAAATATATTACAAATTAGTAATAATAAATCATGACCTCACCATAAAAGCACAAGTTTTAAGATACACTAACTGAGAAACAGAATAATGTATCATGCATATCAACAATTACTAAGTCTTGGAGCAATCCAAAGATCTTCATCTAGATATAGAAGTTCAATTTTTATTGTCAATAAAAAAGTAGAACAAAAATGTGAAAAGTCTAGAATAATTTTTAATTACAAAAAATTGAATGACAATTATCAAGAAGATGAGTATAAGATATCTTATAAATATCAACTTTTAAATAAAATACAAAAATCAAGATGGTACTCTAAATTTGATATGAAATTAGGATTTTTGTAAGTTAAGATACATCCTGATTCTATAAAATGAACAACATTCTCATGTCCTGAAGGATACTATTCATATGTTCAGAAGGACAGTTTGAATGATTAGTAATGTCATTTGGACTTAAGATAGCATCTCAAGTTTTTCAAAGAAAAATTGATGATATTTTTTATGATGTCTCCATGTTTACATGCATTTATTAATGATATCTTAGTCTCTAAAACAAAAGATGAGCACTATGTCCATCTACACATAATTTTTAATCAATTTGAGAAACATGGACTCATAGTTTCTCACAAGAAAATAAAATTAGCCATCAAACATATATAATTTCTTAGAACAGAAATTGGACAAGGAAAAATTATACTTCATTCTCACATTACTTCAAAGACGCTTACTTTTCTAGATAAGATGGAGGATACAAAAACACTTAGAGCATTCTTGGAACTTCTTATTATGTCATACACTATCTCAAAGATATAGGAAAAAATAGTGGACTTTTATATAACCAAACTTTCAATACATGACAGAAATATTTTAACCAACAAAACATATACTAATCAAATAAATCAAAGAAATGGTTAAAATTATCCCAGTACTAAGTCTTCCACTAGACTTCGACTATATAATAATAGAAACAGATGGATGTGAATATGGATGGGTAGGAATTTTATTTAGAAAAATGTCAAAATATAACCCAAAAATATTAGAAGATTTATGTAGGTATGCCTCTAGAAAATATAAAGAGAAAGATCATTTAACTTCTCTAGACTATGAAATTCTAGCAGTAATCTATTGTCTTGATGCATTCATGCTCTTTATTTGCAACAAACAAGAAATTATTGTTAGGACTGAAGGAATTTAGATATCTTCACAATTGTATGATATTGTCCACTTTGGGCCTAGCTTCTCATAATTTTGCTCTTGGGCTCTACTCAAAAGGCCTCATACCAATGAAAATGTCTTTCCCTTATAAGACCATGATGTTTTTCATGTATTTTCAATGTGAGACTTTGTTTGTAACCTTGCAACCCCAACAATCCCTTCCTCAAACGAAGGACCACAGGGCACCCCTCGTCTGATCCTTGACCCACCAGGACTTCATGTCATTTGGTCTACTTAATCTACTAGGACTTCCTTGCCTACCTGTAACTAGGACTTCTTTGCCTGATGTCTGGTCCTCTTAATCTAGACATGAGAGTCTCTACTTCCTTTATTTAAGGTCAATATTCTACTCACATGACTCGATTAGATCATAGTTCTTGTGCACGGTCGACGGTTAGATCATCTGGCAGGCTGGGCTCTGATATCAATTGTTAGGACTGAAAGAATTTAGATATCTCTATAATGATATGATATTGTCAACTTTGGGCCTAGGTCCTCATGATTTTACTCTTGGGCTCTACCCCAAATGTCTCATATCAATGGAGATGTCTTTCCCTTATAAGCTCATGATCTTTCTCATGTGTTTTCAATGTGAGACTTTGTTTGCAACCTTGCAACCCCAACAATCCCCCCCTCAAACGAAGGACCACAGGGCCTCCCTCGTCCGATCCTCGACCCACCAGGACTTCATGCCCCTCGGTCCACCCAACCTACTAGGACTTTCTTGCCTAGCTGCAACTATGACTTCTCTGCCTGGTGTCTGGTCCTCTTGATCTGGACACAGGAGCCCCTACTTTCTTTGTTTGAGTTCAATATTCTACTCCCATGGCTCGATTAGATCATAACTCTTGTGCACAGTCGACTGTTAGACCTTCTGGTAGTCCAGGCTCTAATACCAATTATTATAACCGAAGGAATTTAGATATCTCCATAATGGTATGATATTGTCCACTTTGGGCCTAGGCCCTCGTGGTTTTTCTCTTGGGCTCTACCCAAAAGGCTTAAAATCAATGAAAATATCTTTCACTTATAAGTCCATGATCATTCTCATGTGTTTTTCAATATGAGACTTTGTTTGCAATCTTGCAACCCCAACACACTCAAAGAATTATCATAAAATTAAATTAATTTTATTGTGTACATTAAAATAATTAAAAAAACAAATTCATGGAAATTAAATACTTGTACCTTAAACCATTTCCACCTCTCATCCACATGATTTTTTGGTATTGGTTTTGGCCTCTCAAGCAAAATGTTGTGTAACCTTTGAACAGAGTTCAAAACTAAATGAAATTGTCTTCTAATTGTCTAGACGAATTTAGATGTTTGGCATCTTAGATCTCTATTCTTCACATTATGTGCAATAATATGAAGAAAAGATATTACAAGTTCACTAATTGACATATTTCTGTTTTCTTGCAATTTTTCATGAGTCGTTAGCAAATAATAAAGTTTGGCTAAAGTCCTTCTATCCATCCTACAGTTATCCACCCATTGTCGATCACTACGAAAAATCATCTCATTTAAGTTTATAGACCTAATATTATATCTACACAATGTTTGATCAACATATGATATGCTCCTCCTAAACCTAGCACTCCTTCTCTTGATAGTTAAGACAATTGTTAATAATAAAAGCATAAATATCTTGCTTTCCATCATCTTCATGTGCATAATAAATGCATAAACCATTTTCATCTCCTACCTTACTAACAACCGAGCCATATTAACCTATCATGTAAAAAGGACAACGAACTAAATAGGAAATCAACAAGGTGGAAAATCTAAATAACTGATAAGAGAAAAACAAATACAACCATAATGTATTGACAAAGATGTATTAGGCACAGATCACAAAACTGAATGGAATGAGCAAGAAAATTAAAGGTGGGTGATGGAGAATTGAAATGCTAAGAGTAGCAGCCACTAGAAATAAATACAAACATAATCTATTCATCCTTTGCTTATGGATAGAAAATGGTTTTCTTTGTATCTTTATTCTAATCAGGTGGTTTGTATACCAGACCTATACAGATACATTTGTTGTGGTTTATTAGTTGACAAGTTACCAAATATTTCTCTGGCCACAATATACATACTTGGTGTTTGTCTTATGGTTGTTCTTAGCAAACACATAGAAAAGAAAATGATCGACAACAATGTAATGTAATTTTGATTGTGAGGAAGATCTAAAGATTAGCCAATAACTTGAAAACATTTCGTCAAAAAAAGATCGCAAACAAAAGAGTCAAACAGGAGTTTTTTAATCTCTTTAAAAAATAATTTTTTTTACCCGAAGTTGGACTCCCACCGAGACGGAGAAGCTTACCGCCGATGATTCCAAGGACCCGAGGTGGAGAATCCTGCCGTCACTGCCGGTTCGAAGAAGACGAAGTAGGAGAAGTCTGTCGCCACCGATTTAAGAAGACGAAGAGGGAGAAGTTGTCGCCGCCGATTGAAGAAGATGAAGCGGGAGAAGTCTGCCGCCGCCGGTTTGAAGAAGACGAAGAGGGAGAAGTCTCTTGCCGCCAACGGGAGAAGAAGTCTGTCGTCGTCAACGGGAGAAGTTTGTCGCTGCCAGTTTGAAGAAGATGAAGCGAGAGAAGACAAGCCGAGGTGGAGAAGTTTGTCACCGCCGCCGATTCGAAGAAGACAGAAGTCTGTCATTGCCCTAGGGTTTGCGAAAAAAATGGAGGAATGGTTATTTAATTCAAAAGGTAAACGACAAAGGTTATTTTTGAGAAATTTTTTTACTTAACCTCGGAATTGTCCAAAACCTTACGATTCAGAGGTTTTCGGATTTTGGGTTATAACCTTATTTTGCTGACGTGGCGGGAATCAAACATAACTTGGGAATCACCCATCACCCTGAATCAAATAGGGTTAAACAATATAACCTTGGGTGGATAACTAAGGTTATGGAGAATAACCTTGAACCAAATAGGCCCTTAGGGAAACAAATAAGAGAATCAAAATTCGAATTCCAATAAGGATGAATATTCTAGAGGTCGACCTCTAAGTGTGCATAAGCTATGCTCCTGATTTATTCAGTAGACAAAATAGGGAAGAAGGTTGTCTACCTCCGGGATTAATCGAGCGAAGCCTGGACACTTGGATTATAAAAAAAAAGAGTTATTAGCTAGGGGATTAAAAGTTCATATCATAATAAAATGACTAATTAACTAGTAGGGTTGTAAACGAACGTTTATGAATTAGCTTGGTGTTCGGCTTGATAAGAACTTGTTTATGTTCGTTCAATACATACAAAATCAATTAAATAAATAAATTTAAACAACTTGTTAAATTAAATAAATAAACTTGAATATATATGTGTTCAGCTTGTTAATGTTCATGAACAACGTTCATGAATAATATTCGTGAACTATATTTATCAATAAAACTCTTATCAACATGTTAAATAAATATATTTTTTTAAAAAATGAATAAATAAATTTATATCATCAAGCTCAATAATCAATTATATTATTTAAAATTTAAAAGTTTCAAACAATTAAATAAACCTGAATTGAGAGTTTCATAACATGTACACGAACTAAGTTCAAGCCAAGCTTAAACCAAACTCAAACTCATGAAAAAAAAAATCAAATCAAACTTGAACAATCATTTCAATAATTTAATTTATTTTAAATTTGACTTGATTTGATTCAATTATTTTATCAAATAAATTTAGACATCGATTTGACTCATTTATAACCCTATTAACTCGTGGATTCACTTGAATAATTATTCTATTATCTCCGATACAAAATCCATATAACATACAACAGATGTTAATTTACTAAAACACACATCTAAATTTTTAAATAATCAAATCACATCGCAAACTACTATTTACCTCCCTTGTCTGTCTTCTTTCGCCTTTGTTTGACCGGCGGCCGCTTGAACAAGTGATGAAGGCTGCTATAAAATCGTAGCCAAGCCGGTCAAGAGGCCGCTTGGACAGAATTTCACGGTCAAGCTTAGCTACGAAATCTCAATCAAGGTGTCCAGAAATCACGGCTAGGCCTGGTCGCGATTTCACAATCATCTCTGGTGCCTGTTTGAGCAATCGCTTGTCAAACATAAGGCAGAGGAATTACCGAAGGAAAAAGTTTTTTGGAAGATCGATGTATAAGTTTATAATTTTAAATGCAGAGCCATATTTGAATATTTGAAAAACTTAAATTAGTGGTTTAGTAAATTTTAGCAGAATAGATCAAGAAAGAAAAGAAATTAAAAAAAAAGAGTATGGTTCATAACTAACATTGGAATCTCAAAACCGGGTTCAAAAAATTTTAATGCCGGGAAGGGCATGAAATAAACTGGAAGGAGCCAGCAGCTAGTGTCAGGCACAAGTAGAAATAAATAAGAAATCTCGATTAGGTTCAAAAACTCTGATTTCCAAAGCTTGTGGTATGTATATAATATGGAAAACCCAAGTCATCGAAAATCTTTCAATTTCAAAGCAGCCATCACAAATTCTTAAGCAACTTTTGACTCCTGCAATTCTCAATGCAAATTGCATTCATAGCACGCGAGGCAACTTCAAGAATTGAAAGTCCTTTAAAATTCCTAAGCGACTAACTATTGACTCTAAGCATTCTCTGTGTTAATTGCTATCAAAGCACGCGCGGTAACTCCAAAAAGATAAAATCCCTTGAGAAAAAATTCAGTAAACTCCTTAAAAGTAATCCCCACGGCGAGTTACTATAAATACGCCACAATATTGGCACAAAATCCAAACAAGTTCACTGCTCCATCTACTCCACGGACGTTGCCTGATCCAATTAGACACATATGGCCACTGATCAT
>JBBUKS010000044.1:7744446-7765951 GCA_038050645.1 Hedychium gardnerianum
CTGTCGGGGGTGATTCCGACAAAGTCCCTCCGACGCTCAAGTCAGTAGAATACGGTGGAGCATGTAAACGGTAGTACTGGTAAAAGAGAGTTTTTTTCATCCCTCTTTGTGATAGGGGAGGGTTTCTTTTATATTTTGTTTCTACCGTCTTTCCTCTGTGCAGTCTTAATGACAGAGGTATGGAGAGGACTATAAACGGTGAGAGCTACGTCTTAACGTATCTTTTGCATATTTTGTACATGCAGCAGGAGTAAGACACGTGCTTCACAAGGCTTCCTTTGATCTAGTTTTTTCCTTGTTCCCTGATAATGAGTTTGGGCCTTGGGACTTTGGGTCTTGAATTGCTTGGGTCTTACCTCACCAGAAGTTAAGGAACCCGAATACGGGTCTCTTGATCCCAATCGGGGTGTTCGGTTAAAGATGACCCCGATCGAAGATAATCTCAGGCGCTGTCTTCCCGGTTGATGGAGAGGATTCCAATCAGGATACCTGGTTGAAAATGACTTCGATCGGAAATAATCCAGGGCGCTGCCTTCTCGATTGATGAAGAGGAATCAAGGCGTCCGGTTGAAGATGATCCCGATCGAAGCTAATCCCGGATGATGGAGTTATCGCGCTACTATATCTATCATCAACACGTGATTCATTAATTATGAGCCCCAAAAAAGTTTATCTTCATCCCGCATCAAGATATTTATTCTATTGATTCACAGGGAACAGAATAGTTCCGATGAACTAAATGCCTAAATGCACACTATGAATGACTATACTTTTGAAGAGAATGATCAGCCTTGGAATGCACATACAGAAGACAAATATGAAGGACAAATCATTTCACTAATGAGGAATTAGTAGATAAGAATCATCGTCTTGATCCACTAAGATAATGGCGTTCCTCAATCTGATTTAGACAGTTTAATATATTACTTGTGCAATCTGATTTATCTTTGTAGATCATGGTTAAAGACACTAATGGCTGGCTCAATGAAGACCTTACCAATAAAGATGTTCAGATAATGTATTTTACATGATAAGCATAGACGGATCTTAAGCCTGGACTAGCATTTTTTTATTATGTAAAATTTCTACTTAGCCCACTAAAACCTACCTCTTCCGCGTTTAAAGCTTAGCTCGCCTCTTTAATAGTTTATTGTCCACCTTCAACTCTAATATCTAAATTCGTTTTCAATTATAAGCTAATGTATGTGCATATAAAATTATAAGCGATATATGCACTTGTATACGAGATTTCTATTGATAATAAAATTACATCTCATATAATTAATATCATAGCCCCCGACTGACACAGTACAATCGGTAAGACGCTTGATGGATATTTAAAGCATCATAGCCCAATTCTCAACTAAAGCATGCATGTATTCTATTTAGAGAAAAAATATAAAAATAACACGAAGTATGATTATCCAAATAAGATCGGGCGACCCCTACTTGGCGAAGCAATCATGTTTGCGGCCCAGGATTCTAACTAGCTAATACCCAAATAGAGCATGATGACCTATAGTGATAGATCGATTGTGGAGGTCGGCTGTCGATAGTCTTCAACGTGAGCACTTTCTGAATTCACTTTAGTAGCTGATGAAAAACTTTCGTCGATCGAATTGATCATCTCTAAAATTAAACGGTTCGAATAATTGAAAACATAGATTATCAAAAAAAAAAATATATATATATAGAGTTCTGTTAATCTGCACATCTTATCATGTACAATCATGAGCACCTGCTGAGCTGACCACCTGTACATTATTGATCAAAATATGTATGATATGATTATTTATCAGGATTATGTCACCTCAGCAAGTATACATGGTTGTACAAGATAAGATGTGTGGCTCACTTTCAAATTGAGCCTTATTTGGGACGATTAAGAGAAGAGTAATCACATGAAGTCCAATAAACGAATTACGTTGTTTATTTCTTTTAAACTATCTCATCAGAATTATTATACATTCACAACCTAAATATCTTCGTGAGAGTAATTCTTCATAACTTAAACAAACTCAAACATTAATTAATTATTTAATAAATTAATTTATAACAAATTATTAATCTCAATAAAAAGGTACAAATATATTATACTTGTAATAGCATATGTATTTTGTGAGCATTCTAAAAATAACTAACAAGGTCAACCTGACAAGTAAATCAATCTAATTAATATTTGATTAATAATAATAAAAAATATATTTATTTAACATCAATCTCGTGCTGTCCACGTGCCAATGCATATTTTTATTCAACGAACACGTGCTCGCCTTGCTTCATCTCATCCCGTAAACATAAATCCGAAATAATGATATAATAATTAAATTCTTCAATAAATAATTAAATAATTTAAAATTTAATTTTTAATTATAATATATTATATTAAAAAATTAATAAAAAATGAGTTTAAAAATATTAATTGTTTAAATAAATTTTTATTAATATTTTTTAATTTGTTACGACGATTAATAATTTTTTTTTGATGAGATCGAATCATTTTCACTTTCAGAATTAACCAATGAGATTAATTGAGTTCATCGTTTTTTGTTTTTTTCGTAAACACAAGCGGTTGCCTCCCTGGAGCCTGGAGGACCATTTCCCTAGCGTAGTGCCTGCTTTCTACGTGTCCTCGGGTCGTAACCGACAACGAGTTCCGGTCTATGGTCAACCTTCCTTGGATTGTAAGGCCAGGATTCGTTCTGTGCTCCATCGAACCGTTCAGATTCTTGGAGAATGTGAATGACTCAGTTTGGCGTACGGATGGTCCAGGGAAAACGAACCCGCTCGACTCACCCTCATTTGTACCGGCGGGAAACCGAAGGAGTAGCAAATGAGCAAACTGGGTCCGGTTTTGCGTAAGAAAGTCTTGCAAAGGTTAGACGTGACCAACGCACTCTAAAACTCTCGTGCTTGCGTCGCTGGTTCGGTTTTTATCGTCGTTAATGCGGAAAAAAGGAGCCTTTTCCATTTCCCAGTTAGGTAGCGAGGATGTCGACGAGGACGCCAACGGCGGCGGCAGGGGAGGAAAGGCCGTCCGAAACCATGGAATCTTCTTCTTCTTCTTCGTCGTCGTCTTCCCGTTCTTTGCTTGAGAGGCTGAGGAGCTCGGGAGGAGAGTCCTCGCCGCTCATCTTCTTTCTCTGCTTCCACAAGGCGATTCGATCCGAACTCGATTGCCTCCACCGTGCCGCCGTAGATCTTGTCACTGATGGCGTTGCGGACGTTGAGGACGTATCACGGCGCTGCCGCTTCCTTTTCGCCATGTACCTGCACCACTCCAATGCGGAGGACGAGGTAATCGCCTAGTCCTTTTTGATGAATCAGGTTAATGTGTGGATTTTTATTTTTTTATTTTTTTTGTAATACGGCTAGAATCTTATTCAATAATTCCTACAATTATACTTCTAACGGGATTCAAGAATCTTGGAGTAAGTTAAGGAAACTTGTGATCTTTCATCTCGATTTGGTTGCAGCCATGTTTTTATGCTGGACAGGTATATCCTTCTCTATTAACTGAGGAAATATTTTTTGACTGAGTTAAAGGATATTGTTTGCAGGACTGTCCGGTTTGATGAGCAATGATATGTGTGTGACCATTACCTGTGGCTACTTTTGGTGTTCTATTAACAAGTATCTTTTAGCTTGCTGTTTCTGTATTAAGATAAGCTTCTGCCTCACCATTTTCCTGGCTCGTATTGTGCATTCACTGTAGATTGCATTAGTATCAAAGTTGGAGTTGAAATTTTTAAATTTAGATGATACCGTAACAGCACTAGCTGGCTCTTTTGATTCAGGCATTGCCGCTAAAGAAAAAGTGTCATGGTGCAGTGCAGAAATACATTGCTGTATTTATTATCACTGTTAGCTTTCTAAAACTTCTTGAATTGCAGGTCATTTTTCCAGCTCTTGACAGACGTGTGAAGAATGTAGCACAAACATATTGCCTAGAACACAAGGGGGAGCATGGCCTTTTTGAACAATTATTTAAACTTCTGGACTTGAATGTTCATAAGGATGCTAGTGTTAGAAGAGAAATTGCCTCATACACTGGTGCTATACAAGCATCACTGATGCAGCACATGTGTAAGGAGGAGGAGCAGGTTTGCTTATTTTCTTGTGTAATTCTGATATATTTTTTTTAATCTTTCTGTTCAGTCTGTAAGTAATTCTTATTGATTTCTTGGCTGAACCATATATACTGAAGCTTTAAGAAAGTTGCTCTCATTGAGGTTCTGGAATCTGGAGTACCTAGCAGTTGTCATATGTGCAACATGACTCTTCCTGTTTTGTTACACTCTAGTGTATGTTGAATCTTCATATGTTAGAAAAAATTGAATTATCTTGTCATCTAGGTGTCTTGTCCAGATTTTCTTCACTCAAGTCAATAATTGTTTTAGTTGCAAAAGTTTCTCCATTATGTATTATATTTAATTGGTTCTTTTACAACTGGTCTTAACATGCAAGTCTTACTTTTGGTCTAACAATTTCTACATTAGTGAATTTTTAATATATCAGTCATTTCATGTCAGTTTGTATGCTTCCAAATTCCTTGTTTTTGTTTCAGGTTTTTCCACTGCTTATCGAGAATTTCTCACTTAAAGAGCAGGCTGATTTGGTTTGGCATTTTTTATGTAGCATACCTGTGAACATAATGGCTGAATTCCTTCCGTGGCTCTGTTCTTCCGTTTCACCAGACGAACATAAGGATATGATAACATGTTTATACAAAGTAGTACCTGAAGACAAGCTTCTTCAGCAGGTGAGAATGTGATTCCATAATCACAAAATTTTAAATAGTTATCTAAATTGAAGGCTGAGGCCCCATATGAATCAGGTCATATTTGCTTGGATGAAAGGGAAACATTTGAAAAAACAGATTACGAGGCAAAATGATTTTCTCTTGAGTTGTGTCAATTATTCTAATACCAGGAAGAGAAAACATGCAGAATCAGACTATAATCTCAACTCACGCAGAATCTATCCCATAAATGAAATATTAGACTGGCATAATGCTATCAGAAAAGAGGTCAATGACATTGCAAAAGAAGCAAGGCAAATACAGTTAACTCGAGATTTCACTGAGCTATCAACCTTCTATTCAAGGCTTGAATTTGTTGCTGATGTATGTATTTATCACAGGTATTGCCTTCTAGTTAGTTATGCTACCCCTTCCTTCTTCTAAAGAAAAATATTCGTAGACACTAGTGACATCTAGTTGTAAAAGATGACGACCCCAAAGAGTTAAGACCAGCATGGCCACATGTACTCTGAACCACTGCATCACAATATCCTGTTATTTAAATATATTTGTTCATATTTCTGCATGCTAGCTGCTTGTGATGACTCATTGGGGCACTGCTTTATTAACCAGATTAATTGGGGGGAGCAATTAGTTGTAGTTCTATAATTAGAATGTAAGAAAATAGGTTAAAATGGTATAAACATTTCCAAAGTCAACCAGTTCTAATAGTTATAGCCAAACTGAATTGATTAGAATTGAAAGAGTGAAAGAAAAATGGACATCAAATAAAATTATAAATAACGTAATTAAAAGTTATTTGAGAGATTAAAATATTACTAGTGATATAAGCTTGCCTAGTGTTCAATGGAAAGTCAAGATCCATGTAACCACTAACCCTAAATAGTTGGGACTTTCTTTTTTTCCTTTCTGATAATTGTGGAATTCTGTCCGCAGTATAGCTGAAGATCAAATTTTATTTCCAGCAGTGGATATGCCAGTATCATTTGTGGAAGTTCATGCTGTGGAAAAGGAGCAGTTTAACAATCTTAGATTTCTAATCAAGCATATTCAACAAGGTGGAGTAAATTCATTATCCACGGAATTTTGTTCGAAGCTTTGTTCACATGCTGATCAAATTATGGACACTATTCAAAAGCATTTCAGTGCGGAGGAAGCTGAGGTATATATCAATATGTTGTCAAGGCCACGTTTGTAGATATCATTAACATGATGTCAATGGTGTAAACTTTTGCTCTTATAGGTGCTTCCACAAGCAAGGGTATCCTTTTCCCCAGAAAGGCAACGGGAGATTGTTTATCAGAGCATATGTGTAATGCCTCTGAAACTAATTGAGCGTGTTTTACCATGGTTAGTTGCAACCCTTTGCGAAGAGGAAGCAAGTTCATTTATCCAGAACATGAAACTGGCAGGTCTTATTTCATCCTTTCTAATACTCTGATGCATGTAAAACAAATGTTACTTTTAGGCAGATGACTTATCAGTCTGTTCGAGTGAGGATTATTGCCATTTAGAACATTTTAAAACCAGATTAACTTGTGAAACCTATATGCTTGAGACATTTTGTTGAAGCTGTTTCTTATGCATCTTTTTCTTTCAATGTATATATATCTATTATTATTTTGCAGCAGCAGCATCTGAGACTGCACTGGTTACTCTTTTTTCGGGTTGGGTATGCAAGGGCTATCTTCTAAGTATCTCCAGATCTGGAAGATTTATATGTTTGTCATCAAAGGTAGCAAAGGGTGTCTGTCAGGAAGAGAAGGATAAGATAGAGGAAGACATCAGTCAAACAGTTTTTGCCCTTGCTCCTCCATCAAGCAAGTTACCATCTGTAGAAAGAGAAAATGACAAGGGTCCTGTTTACCAATGTAGTTTCTTAGAGTCTCATAGAAACAATACTGTCCTCAGATCTTCTGATATTTCAGTCGCACAAAAGAAAATTTGCAATGGACAAGGTTGCTTTGCTCCTGAATTAGGAATCACCAACAGTTCTGTAGCCGTAGGTTCCTTCGCTAGAAAATCTCAGTCTTCCAACTCTTGTCCTCCTTATATAAACTCAAGTCTCGTTTCCAGGGAGACAGAGACCATCTTATCAGATATGACCCATCCATTCAGGCCCATTGATAGCATATTTAAGTTTCATAAAGCAATCCGTAAGGATTTGGAATATCTGGATACAGAGTCTGAGGAGCTTATAAATTGTGATGACCACAAGGCATTTCTCTGGAAATTTAGTGGTAAATTTTGTTTGTTGTGGGGCCTGTACAAAGCTCACAGTAATGCTGAAGATCGGATTGTTTTTCCAGCTTTAGAATCAAGAGAAGCTCTTCACAATGTCAGCCACTCCTATATTCTGGACCACAAACAGGAGGAGAAGCTATTTGCCGAGATTTCTGCAGTTCTTTCAGAGCTTTCACTACTACATGACAGAAATACCAATACCTATGAGAAAACTGACAATACTGGAAGACACTGCATTTAGTTTGTTGATGATATTGGTTGGATGAGGAAGCACAATGAGCTGGCCACCAAGCTTCGAAGCATGTGCAGATCTATAAGAGTTACTTTGGACCAACATGTTTATATGGAAGAACTTGAACTCTGGCCATTGTTTGACAAGTACTTTTCCGTGGAAGAGCAGGAAAAAATAGTTGGTCGCATAATTGGGATGACTGGAGCAGAAATTCTTCAGTCAATGTTACCATGGGTAACTGCTGCTTTGACAGAAGAGGAACAAGACCTGATGATGGAAACATGGAGGGAAGCAACAAAAAACACTATGTTCAATGAGTGGTTAAGTGAATGGTGGATTGAGAGGCCTGTATGTTCTTCGCAGCCATCTGGAGAGGCAACCATTCTTCCAAAAGGTTTGTCTTGTACATTAAGAATAATTTGAATTGTGGCCATTTTTTGACAAATATAAATAAAAGTGAGATATTTTTTCTTCTTTGGATTTGCAACACTCTATTAGGATCTGAACTGCAAGAACATTGTGACCACAATGATCAGAAATTCAAGCCTGGCTGGAAGGATATTTTTCGAATGAATCAAAACGAATTGGAAGCAGAGATACGAAAGGTTTCTCGAGACCCAACACTTGATCCAAGAGGAAAGGCATATCTTATTCAGAATCTAATGACAAGGTTTCTGTTGTACAGTCTATTATTTCCATACCTTGTATTTACCTATTTTGACCCTTGTATTGATTTCTGCAGCCGATGGTTAGCTGCTCAACAGAAACTGCCAGACTCATCTGCCACTAAAGATGGAAAAGATGAAGATATCCCTGGATGCTCACCCGCATATCGCGATGTAGAGCAAGAGATATTTGGTTGCGAGCACTATAAAAGAAACTGCAAGGTCCTTGCTGTCTGTTGTAAGAAGCTCTTTACATGCAGGTTCTGCCATGACAATGTCAGTGACCACACAATGGATAGGTAAATTATTTGCTATCTCAAAGGTGATGTTTCAGAAGCACCACTGACTGCTTTCCTGGTTGGTTTCTTAGTGCTTTGCTGGTTATCAAAATTTTCTAATGTTTTCCCTTGACAAAATTTATAGATACCTTTTGGCCGTTGAGGCCTGAGTTGACTTCCCATCTTTTTCATCTGTGCGCATTAGCTGTTTGACAGAAATCAAACAAGGAAACAATTTTTTTATTTCATTTCATATGCATGATCAATTTTGGACATAAGCTATTGTTCTATGTATGCTTTAGGTGAAAATAAATTTTCTCTAGAAATTTTTTTAAGATAAAATAACAAAGAAAATTATAACATGATTTCTTGCAGTATATCAGTGGAAGACAGTTTCTGCTGGTCTTTAACTCATACATCTAAGTTATGGAGCATATTTGTAAGACCCAACAGGAGAGTGTTTTGTGAGTGGAATTCTTCCAAAGAGATTATTGAACTGAAACCTACAAGAAAGAGGACACGGATCAGAAATTTGAACAACCAAATTTAAGTTAATTAATTCTATTCTGTATTTGGGACCTCTTTTTGCGCTCAGAAAAATATTTGGGTGAAGATCACTGTAAGAACACAGAAAGTTGAGGGAAAAAAGCATGTGGGTTTCAGTGGAACGACTAACGATTCAACCAAGTTCATTCATGGATTTGGGACAACTAAAGCTTGAATATGGAGAAATAGTATCGTATTGATTTCTAACCTATGCTTAAAGTATTGTTCATGGTTTCAGTATAGTGTCATGTCAAAGCTCCAAATGCCTCCCAATACAAGTGTTTAGTCCTCTTCACCTCAAAATAGCATGCTTATCTCTAAATAAAACCAAGGTCTCTTGTAGTCCTCTTCATTTACTTCCTAAATATAAGTCTAAAGCAATTAGAAAATCATTTGAGTTAAAAGTTTCGAGTAATAAGTTAAAATGTAAAAAGTATCTCAACTAATGAGTATACTTGTTAATACCAAAATTTGGTAGTGTAATGAGTATAGCTTATTCATATCAAAATTAGTATTGTGCATTATTCGAGGGCATTGGTTCTTATAGCATTTTAGCGAGCATAACCTCATAATTTTTAAAGCCCAAATTGAGTAATGCTTTTAGGATTTCTGATATCGGAACTAATTTTTTCACATGCCCATAAATAAATCTTGATTAATCAATGGGGACTATCACAATTGGAGTAGAACATGCACAAGTACAAGGTATAGTGGCCCTCAAGTTGGTGCTTTGTCACTTCCCCTCTCTTTTAAAGTAAGTTTTCCACTCATGATCGGCAAATGATATCAAAGAGTGAACAAATCATGGTAATAAAATCTTCTTATCTCGGTCAATTCTGGATGATATTGGCCAGTACAAGCCTTGTTTCAGTCGGTACGATTGAAACTTTGTTGATTTGGATGACATAATAACATTTATCCATGATTTGGCATCGGTTGGCATCTAGAGCATACATTTTGGTCTTGCTATCATTTGATACCTGAAACCATGGTTACAACCTTAAAAATTTCATTAGTTTTGGGTCAATATGATCCTGAATATTTGTAGTTTTGTACCATATAAAAGATTACTTATTTGTTGATGATCATATTCGAAAGTGTGTGTTCTTTGTTTGCATACCATTATAGTAATGTAGATTGGACTTACATATCAGCTTGGATGTTCCTAGGTTTAACCTTCTCTCTAACGAATCTGCAGGAAAGCAGTGACAGAGATGATGTGCATGAACTGCTTGAAAGTCCAACCTGTTGGGCCAACATGCAAGACACTTACCTGCAATGAATTTCCAATGGCTAAATACTTCTGCAAATTTTGTAAATTTTTTGATGATGAACGGTACTCCTCTTAGTTCCTTTAACATTTGTTATCAATTTATTAAACACAAACATTTTTCCTGAAATTGAAGTGGTACATAAATCTTGTATCTAAACTTTACACCAAAATGTTAGTTCTTTCTTCTGCATTTGGAATCAAAATTGGTTGCATATCTTATAAGTCAATAGTGGGTTTTTTTAATTGGTACTTGGCTATTATCTAGGATTACAAATGATAGATATGCTTTTGGACATGTTTTTCAAATGACAAGCTAGTTTACGAAAATAATTTATGCAACTAAGAATGACAAATATCTATAAATAAAAAATGCTCATTTTCTAAAAAACTTTTCAGAAATAGTATAGTGACATTGAAAATTTTCTACGTAGATGATATTTACTTGTATACTTAAAATGTTAGATACCTTTAGAATACAACTGGTCTAAGCTATTAAAAAATTTTAATGCTTTTTTTCTTCAAATAAATGATTTTATATGATTGTTTGCTTGTATTTTTGTGCTTTCTATTGTTAAATTTCTTCATTATTTTTTCAGGATTTATTCCCTTGCTGCCAATCCTATTTTGCAGTTTTTAGTTTTCTTGACTATCGAATACTGATAACAATTTCAATTTTCAACCCATGGTGCAATGAGTGGACCCAAGGATGGCCCTTGCACTCCCTAAATCAAATATTGTATGGTTTGAATTAAGGCTTGCTCTATATAACCCTGTTCAATTGCTCATTTGGTGCAATATTTAAGCTTAGGACCACTTTACTATCAGGGGATGGTGGGTTCTTTCCTACCAACTTTTCTTGTTCAGAATAAATGGTCAATCAATATTTTATCAGTTGCAACAACATGTAGACATAAAGATAAGGCTTTGTTTCTAGTTAATTAGACAGTTGTGATTAAGAGAGATGCGCTAAAGGCTTAGTTTACAAGTCTTATACCAGACAATTAGAGAATGTTGTGCACATGGAGAGTTCAATGTGCAACTGTATGCGTTTGTATTAGAAAGATCTTACAAAAAAGATTTTCTGATGGCTTTGCCTTGGAACAGCAATAGTATTCTACTAACATAATGTTTAATTGTTCTGAAATCTTCTGCGGAAATGCTTCTTTTTTTTTTACTTCAGGACCGTGTATCACTGCCCCTTTTGCAATTTATGCCGTCTTGGACAAGGACTTGGAATTGATTTCTTTCACTGCATGAAATGCAATTGTTGTTTGGGTATGAAGCTAGTGGAACACAACTGTTTGGAGAAAGGTCTGGAATCAAATTGCCCCATATGTTATGATTTCATGTTTACATCAAGCGCACCTGTTAGAGCGTTACCTTGTGGCCACTTCATGCATTCATCTTGCTTTCAGGTAACTTTTGCCTGAAACATCGATATGATTTCAGCAACATTTCCAGCTAACTAATTTGTATTCTGAACCTCACAGGCATATGCTTGCAGTCACTATACCTGCCCTATCTGCAGCAAGTCTTTGGGAGACATGACGGTAATGCTTGTCATTTTATTTTGTCTAGTTAAATGAACTCTTTTAGAATGTTATCTCTAGACTACTATGACCATCTATTTCGGTTGAGAAAGCTTAAATTTTTATCATCCTAACCTTAGGAACTATGCTATCTTTCTGGTATTCTAAACCAAGATGTAAAAATTCAATGATAATTGGGGAACTTCAATGATAAATAACCTTAACCATGAAAGGACGAAGCCAAGCATTTTTTGAGACATAAAAATCCTTCTCTTTTGCTATTAGAAAGTTCATAATTCCATGCACAAGAATTAACTAAAACAAATCTGGACTTCCAATTCCAAACTTTTCCAGACAAGCTGTTCGAGCTCGGTGTCTTTCAATATTTTATACAGATCAGTGACATTTTCTCATCAGGTCTATTTCGGCATGCTTGATGCTTTGTTGGCTGCAGAACAACTTCCTGAAGAATACAGAGATCGTTGCCAGGTTTTGCATCTCTCATCTCGGCCGTCCTATTGCTATATGTTGCACACTAAACCAAATTGAAATTCTGATCGTTCGACTTTCTGTTTTCCACAAGGAAATTTTATGCAACGATTGCGGGAACAAAGGCTCGTCTCGTTTCCATTGGCTGTACCACAAATGCAGCCTATGCGGTTCATACAATACGAGGGTAATAAACACCGAAGCGAGCACATGCCCCACATCAAGACAGTGATGAGTTCTCTTCTTTCATTTCCATCATTTTCCAAGATTAAATCTTCTTGAGTGAAGAGAACATATTCATAATCTGTTGAGACGTGCACAGATTACACAAGGTCAACTGATTGACATAAACAATACCACAAGAAAGAAGACCCAAGGTCTTTTTTTTCTTTTTTCTTTTTTTTTTGATGAAAGACCCAAGGTCTTTTTGAGTCTATTTTAAGTGGAAGAAGGTGCAAAAGGAAAACATGTTTGATATCCTTTCATACAAGGCACAGAAGTGAGGAAACATTTGCTCAGATATATCAACGGATTGACGCAGCTGGTACTGAGTGCAAAATATCTCGCTGAGTACTTGACCTTTTTCATGCAAAAGATCGTTATATTAGGACAAATATTTTTCATGATTTATCACTTTTTAGAGAGTGAGGTTACGACTTTACCTTTTGCTCCAAAAGTAGGTAAATGTTTCTTGATATGCCTTGTTTTCTTATTGATTTCTACACACAAAAAAAATCTCATGAAGCACAAGAGATTTGGGATGATTAACCATTTCAAAGATCTGTGTTTATCACTATTTAAGCAAACCTGAACTTATTCTTCATGCATTTTATATACAGTATGATTTTACACACCTACACATTCTTTGTCAAAAACTAAATGATAAGTTTAATTTTCTTCATGAATTTGTTGACATATGAAACCAACAATGCTTTTGTCAACCAAAAAATATATTTTTTCCTTCACCAAAGACTAAAGTACATGTTTTGATTGTACGATCTGAGAAAGTATACATCCAAAATACTGTAATTCTTCTATATATGTAACAAATATTTCTCACTGTTGATACACCTATAAGCTATATCAATATAAACCTTTGACGCACAAATTAATCAAATATCCTGCTGTTTACTCCAGCTCGATACACGGTAATTTGTTCATCGGCAGCGACACTCAGCCTAATCTCATTTTGAGCCGGCACGAAATACACATCTCCCTTTGCTATCTTTTGTTCCTCAACTCCAGAAGCCATATGCATTTTGCCTTCCCCAGCCACAACGAGGAAAATAGATGGCCCTGGTATGGCAGGGAAAACAACAGACTGCTTGGGCTGTAGCAAACAATGATCGACTTCGAACTCATCAAAAGGAGCTGTGTACCGCGTTAAGTAAGGGTTTAATGGAACCCCTCGAATAATTTCAGGAAAGCCCTGCACGAAGGGTCATATTGTGCTGAAGTGGTGTGTATATCAAACAGGTGAATGGATTTTTCATTGTCTGTTAAACATGCAAATGTGCTAAATGCTATGTCAGAAGTTCACTTACCTGTTTGTATGTTAGCATTGAACAGAGAGTTTGCACATCTATATACTTGGGTGTCAGTCCAGCGCGCACAACATTGTCTGATGCAGCCATACACTCGATGCATTCTCCTGATAGATAAGCATGAGGTTCATTTGGTCCAATATACAGTGCTTCACCAGGGTTGAGCCTCAAGTAGTTGAAGAAGAATGCTGCTATAACTCCAACATCAGCTTGAAACTGCTTTTCTAGTAGTAATACTATCTGCTCTTTCTCAGTTAGTGTCCGGATCTAATTGCAGTAAAAGAACTGTCAGGAAATCTTCAATATCGGGACAAAAATTGTAAATTTGCCAATTGGATCAATCAAATTTTAACAATGAGAAATGTCTCTTGGCAGCAATTATTCATCTCTGCTATCACAAGTGTATTGATTTACTTGTCTGCTTGTAGAAGGCCAAAATTTCCACTAACATTTTCGAGAGTATTCTCCAAGACAGCTAAAGTATGTTTAGCAAGGAATGCAAGAAAATCAGGTACCAGTATCAGAAGATGGTTATGTGAGATGCCAGCTGACCGCCTAACAGATTAAAACAACAGACATGTAACTATCCTGACACAACTATTTATTTTGTCTCTGTTTTCCAGTAATCCAGTGTGTCAATATGGCTGAAACTATAATGTAGTCGGGGATCAACTAGTAATTACAGCGCCAAGCGTTAACTATGCGATTTTTCAATTTCAATAGGCATCAGCAGCCCATATGACAAAAGGATGATCAGTTAAGCCCAGAGAATGACCATGAAGTACTATGTGAGACATTTCAGTTTCAAAGTATTTTACATGAGTTACCAAAAAGAGACGAATAAAACAGACACTAGTTCATCAAGCAGCCTTGGGATAAGATAGCAAGGACTAGTGCTTGTTCAGATGCAGATTTATATCAACAAAGCAATTACCAAAGTAAAGATTCCTTGACTATAAAACTCAGAAGTGAAAGAGAGATAGCGCAAAGAATCTTACCTTATTTTCAACATCTAGACGACCTTTCAATTTAGAGACCAGATCTGCAACTGCCTCCTTATTTGTGGACATAAGCTTAGTGAAGATGGACTTTAAAAGCACCATTGTGTTCAAATCTCCATCGAGGCTTTTAGTACTAATTATTTTGCTTGCCTCTTCATTGCCAACCAGTTCTGTGATTTCAGGCACACAAGTAAGAACATTCTTGAGCTCCTGCAACCAAGTTGATCGTGAAAATAACTCACTACAATGTGCATAGAGAATCTAAATTATACACATAAACTAGCATAATGCAGCCATTAAATTTGGGAGAGAAAAATATGTAAGAAAGTTATGCCTATGCCTATGCCCATCCTTAAAAAAAATGTAAGAGAGTTATGCCTATTGTTGGGGACAATTTTGATCCTTAATAAACATTCTCTCTCATCTCTGCTCTCCCTATAAGGTTGCCGAATATGGAAAAGCAATCTAGTGTTGTCTAAAGTGATATCAAAGTAACATAATTCTCAATAGTTGCTTGCAACAGTGTTGGCCCGCCAGTTTTTTATTCTTGAATCCTTTTGCATCGTCTAAACCTCATCCTTCTATTACATCATATCAAGATGTCGAAACCAAAAACAAAGAAGAGGCACTAACAAAAACAACCATCCTCTGCCATTTCCTAGACATCTACAACTAGCAACAAACACAACAACTTGTGTCTTTGTTATAACAACAAATGCATGCAATGTCTCAATCAAGAAATTCCATTTCCTTTACCATTTACATTTAGATGCACAAGCCCCCACTGACCAACAATCCTATGTGTGTGCATTCCACAAGTTACCTATCTCTTGATTTAGATTACCACTTAACCCTTTACCGCAACACTTTGTGACCCTTTGCCCAGCACCTGTGCAAACTCCAACAAATTGACACAAGTGCAATCTGAAACTCCCTCCCCACCTCTCTAAAGTGAGATTCATTGCCACTACTAACCAATCATATCTGCCAACTACTACTAAGATGTATTTTTTTTTCTCTTCTAGTGCACAGCCTAGCCACCCATATCCATTGAGTGGTTCAGTGTCACTAGGCCATGGAGTCAAGGGGTGTTCTGCGTTCTGAGCTAGGGCCATGCAAGCATCTTTTTACAAAAGTGGCAATATTCTAAAATAGAGAGATTGAAAAAGAAGGGAAATATATCCGCTCCTCTCTTATGATTAGCAATGATCAAAGTGTTAGTTTTAATCAATGCATTTAAGTTAGAAATTTGTGATTTAATGAGTTTAACTATGAGTGTGCAAGTAAGGTGGTTTCCCCAAAACTTGTTAAACTATTGTGTTAGCATTGTTGTCTCATTCATTTCATGCTTTCACACATTTTATATACTACGGCTATCACAATTTCTAAATTTTCACATGCACACAAATTTAGACTAATAGTATTTTTAAAGTGCATATTAGTAAAAAAAAAAATTAACAGTCCATTCACCCCTCTAGGTGGGTTATATTCTATCCTACAGGATCTAGCACGTTGAATTTGATGCAAATCCATTAAAAGATTACAAGAGAGGACTTTAAACAAGGCTTACAAAGAGCAAAGTTTGTCGAGTTGAGAATTGTGCACTTGACATTTTCACTAGAAGACTCACTCAAGTAAACTTGGTATAATCACAACCTCTCAATGAATTTCTCTTTTTGATCTTCCCAGCTATAAATTTTAGCATTTGATACTTCTTTTCACAAGAACAACTCATCTCATACCTTAATCTCAAAGAACCATTCCTAAGACTAAAAATGGAGTAACACACTATAACATCTGATTGAAGAGGCACTAGTACTAGCACAAGGTGTCAACAATAAAGCTTGAAAACAAAGAAGATTTCAAAAAATATGTTGTATTTCATCCATACACTAGATAATGCATGGAAGCACATTTGATTATTAATAAAAATTCCCATGGTCCTCCCCTCTCTTGTCATGATATTGCTGACTAGGACACAATCCTATGTTGCATCAAATAACTTACTCATAAGTTTGGTAATTTTGGCACGAGCAACCAAGTGGTCCAAGCACTCTGATTAAAGTTAGTTAAAGCAACATAAAGAAAAAGTAGGAAACCTACTAAAGGTAGATGCAAGTAATTGCCACGGAGGAAATGTTAATTAAAAGTTGAAATAAACCTACACAAGGCAATGAAGTCCAGGTGTTCATGTAGCTTTTTAGCCTAGCACAAAAAGGTAACACTGCTCATAAAACTACTAGAAAAACAATAGTGGTGATTGACGAGTCTGAAACTAACAAAAAAGGAGGGAATAAAGTAGTTGATATGATCCTGAACCCACTCAGCACTGATAAGTATGTTAACTGAATCAATTCAGTCATACATCATCGAATTAATTAACTAGAATTGGAAAAGCTAATTTCCTGAACAAACCATGTAATTGAATTTATCAAGGACGAAAGAAAAAAGGCCAAAAACAATGAATATGCAGCTATCACTTTGTACCTTTTACTACTACCAAGAATTATCGTTGATAAAAGATTCAGAAAGAAAGGGAAGAAATTAGAGAAAAGTATGCAATTGAAACGGACTAAAACCTCTAATCAAAGCATACTGACATGCTGAACTACAAGAAGGGAACAACTTATGCACCTCAACGCCGATGAAACCACACAACGCTTTGAACTCGGTCAGAGCAATCGCCATTTCAGGTTTGTGGTTAGGATCCTTGTACACGTTCGGCCGCATCTTATGCAGCATCCTCGCTAACTCCTTATCGGGATGAGCCTGGATCGACAACGCTTTCGCCACCGATAGGACCTACCACCGATTACGCAACAAAAAGAAATATCAAATCAAAAAGACGATAGCTTTAGCAATATATTACTGCAAAGAATGTCATAATCAAACGGCGATCTGAAGGAAAAGGAGATTAGCTTTAAAAGGAAACCTTGAACAAGAAAGGAAGGTCCCTCCCCCACTTCGCCTCCACCTTCTCTCCCAGAACCCCAGGGTTCATCCCAATCCACTTCTTCAGCGTCACCACCTCCGTCCCCAATCCGTCCGCTTCCACGAACGACGGCCCGGACTCGTGCGTGCCGATCCAGAATTCCGCATAAGGCCGGCCCAACTCGACTTCCGCCCCGGAGTTGCGCTCGAACAGCCGCGCGACCGTGGATTCCTTACCGAAGCGGCCCCAATCGTAGTTCTGGACCGCGCACCGCAACCGCAGTGGCCCTGACGCCGCCTCCGCCTCCGTCCCCTTCCCCATTCGCAGACGAGCTCTAGGAATCGAAATCCCTCGCAAAGGGTCGAAAACGAGCAAATCTGAAGCTTGCCATTAGCCAGCGCCGCAGAGGTTCTTTTAAAGCCCAGAGGAGAGAAGAAGGGAAGCATCCACGTCAACCGACGACGTGACGGGATCGCGAAACAGACCTAGCGGCTCGGCTCGGCTCGGCTCGGCTCGGCTCGGCGCGGCTGAAGCCACCACGTCGAGCCCTACAGCTCACAATACGTTGGTATGATCGTCGGCTCGGCGTAAGAGGCTCATAACGGAACGGGATATGTCGTGAAGAGATGCCTCTTCGTTTTAAACGAAGGCAACGACGGGATTTCTTCGCCGTCTAATTATTCGGAAACTACTAACTAAGGAAACGGTCGTCGGTGGAAATAGGACCGGATATTTTTAGGGGGTGTGAAAAAATATTAAATTTTTTAATATATCGTAATTATTATTAAATTATATCGAATTATATCAAAAATTTGATAATATAAGGTGTAATGGAGGCCGTCACATGTATTTCAAAAGGTAAGCTTGGATGGAGGATAAAGTCACTGTTTGGGCTAGCTAGACTAGCCCTCGTGATTTACCTCATTCGTGTTGGTCCTGGGACGGACTGGCGGGGGGCGCTGGGGGCAAACGTTTCGTCTTTTGCCACAATTGGATGGAGGATAAAGTCAAAATAAATCTGTTTGAGTAACTCTCTAGCCTCGATCGATCTCATCAATTGGGTGAATCTCGTCAGTCAACATAATATCAAAGTTAAGATAAATCAATACCTAGCATATCTATTCAGGTAACTCTTTAGCCCCGACCAATCTCATCAATCGAGCGAACCTCACCGGTCAACATAACATCAAAGTCAAGATAAGCCAACATCGAGCATATCCATTCGAATAACACTCTAGCTCCGATCGATCTCACCGATCGGACGAGTCTCACCAATCAACATAGCATCAAAGTTAAGATAAGTCAACACTAAACATATCTATTCGGGCAACGCTCTAGTCCTGATCTATCTCATTAATCGAGCGAACCTCGTCGGTCAACATAGCATCAAAGTCAAGATAAGTGAACATCGAGTATATCCGTTCGGATAACACTCTAGTCCTAATCGGTCTCACCGATCGGGCAAGTTTTGCTCATCAAGATAGCATCAAAGTCAAGATAAGTCAACATCAAACATATTCGTTCGTGTAACGCTTTAGGCCTCGATAGGTCTCACCGATTGGGCAAGCCTCGCTAGTCAACATAGCATCAAAGTCAAGATAAGTTAACACCTAGCATATCCATTCGGATAACGCTCTAGCCCTGATCGATCTCATTAATCGGGCGAACCTTGCAAGTCAACATAGCATCCAAATCAAGATAAGTCAACGTCGAGCCCTGATCGATCACGTTGATCAGGAGTCCCTCGTCCATCCCCGATCGAGGGATGCTTCACTCAACATTGACATGGCACCCTTTGCTCATCTTCCCTCGGCCTTACCAACTCAACGTTCTTTCATTTAACAGGCTCAAAATCTTTGACTTAGTTATCTCATAATCCAGTTTTCTCACAGCCTAACCCAGTGCTAATTGCGACGTCTGTATTGATATAACATATGAGATTGTCAGAGTACGTGGAGCAATTCTGTATCTTACCCCACATGACATCCATAGATATAATGTGGTATTCTTTTATTATAATATTATATGCATCACATTATTAATTAAATATTGAGAAGAGATGTATTCATTGATAATATTATAAATAGAGGTCCGTATCCATGGACGGAGATATTTTTTTCATTTTTACACATTTTCAATACACATTACACTATGCATCTTCTCCATATTTTCTTATATATCTGTCATGCTTCAAAGAGCTCTTCGGTGATCTCAGTTCTTTCATCTCTCAAGCTTTAAAGAGCTCTTTGATGATCTCAATTCTTTCATCTCTTAAGCTTCAAAAAACTCATCGGTGATCTACTCTTCTTGAGATGATCCCAACTACTTAGTCAACATGATCTTTAGTTATCCATTTAGGATCTCGAGCGAAAACATTTGGTATAATAAAAATTTTAATATGATATTATATCGTATTAAATTTTTTTGATACCTATCAATATGATAATGATATAATGAAAAATAAATAAATATTAATTTTATAAATTTACTATCAAGGAATAAGAATACACGGTGGCACAAGGAATAAGAATACACGTAACACGTCATAGCGGTTGCATGCTTATCCGTATGAAATTCGAAGTGTACTAATTTTGTAAAGAAAAGAAAAGGTCGTAACAAATTGCCAAGCAAGTCTTTTTTTCCATTTTATTTTGCTTTTAACACCATTCTTATAGCACTCTTAATTATATTTATTGAAATTTCTTCCAGAATAAATACAATTCCAGTTCACAAATTGAGGTGGGGATCATGCATTATTAATGCATGGATCGAAAGCATGAAAGAAGATGCTGATGCGCCGAGTTAGTTGGTGCCAATAGGCCTTCATTTGATGTGTGTCCCAGCATAATAACTAAACAAAAGGACTTGAAGAGGACCTATACTTGTCTGGTAAGAGAGGATCAACACCAAATGGTCGTGAAGAATAAGTTCTGCATGCTAAAGAGATTAACTAACATGTGATTGTGAAAAAAAAATGGAATTGTCAGATTAAAGGCTTCTCAAACTATTGATTATCATTAAGAGAAAAATAAAATGGAAAAATCAAAGTGATAGGAGTCTATAGAGAGGATGAAATTTTTTATCAAGATTTAATCCCCCGACCTCTATAATCTTATTTCAAATATTTACTACTAAACTATGCCGCCGAAGGCATTTGTTCAATTTTAAAAAGCCAAACAAAAAAATTGTTAACAACATATCTTCCAAACCTGTGATTGTGAAGAAGCATGCAAAAGAGAACCAACACTATACTATGGTTGCGGGAATTTTTTAAAGGACGCGCCCAAAAGGCGTATCCAAGTTTTAAAAATACTCAAAAAAAATGTACTTTTTTTTAATTTTATCTTCTTTTTTTTCTTATCATTTTTTTTATCTCTCCTTCACATATAATAATTTTTTTCCTTTTAAATTAAATTTATTTTTTTTCTATGATCAGAAGATCTGAATCAATATTATCATGGATCTGATTCGGATCAGATTCAATATGGGCTTGATTTTGAGATCAAAATCATATTCTAAATAAAAATTAGCATAATATTATAGAGAGGCCAAAATAAGTAATGAAAGATATCGTTGAATTCCTTACAGCTCAAAAATTTATAGAACTTGAAATAAATTTAATCGGATATGTTTAAATTCATCAGTGGATTTTAGTCTTTCCGTTGCTTTTTTCAACCTTTCTAGAAATGTTATAATATTATGCTAACTTTCATAGAATGTGGTCATGATCTCTGAAAAATTAATTCCATATTGGGCTTGATCTGAATCAAATTAGGCCCGTGGTAATATTGATTCAAATACTCCGAGCATGTAAATGAGAGAGGAAATATATTGTTACATGTAAAGGAGAGAGAAAATAGAGGAAAAAGTCAATTATTTTGGAATAGGGGTAAAATTAGAAACAAGTGTGTCTTTTGGATATTCTCAAACTTTGATATGCCTTTTGAGCAATTCCAATTTTGGGTATGCCTTCTTAGCAATCCTGCTATGGTTGTGAATAATGAAATGTT
>JBBUKS010000044.1:7773155-7802367 GCA_038050645.1 Hedychium gardnerianum
ATATGTCAGACCTAGTCTAGGTGACTAGACACTAGTTCGGTCAACCGAAAGTTTTCGATCGATCACAAAAAGTCTCCGTTGACCGAAAATCCTCGATAACATCGAGATTGTTATTGCTTCTTGATGATAATTTGTAACGGAAACTTTGAAGCACAATGCTAACACCTCGATTTATTTGGTCTCCACCTCCTTGAGGTGACTAATCCAAGGGTTCGACTCTCACGATCTCATCCACTATGAAATCACTTCTTCTCGGAAACAATCCGGAGGCGGAGAAGTCTCGCACAAGCTCACAACAAATACACCAAGAAGAAAACACGAGCAAATACAAATGAAAATCGAAAACGATTTTACAATGTTTGAATCTTGCTTAACTTACTTTCCTCTTGATCTCTGGAAAGTGTAACAATACTTCTCCTTCAAAACTCAAGAACTTTCGTTTAGAACGGTACTTCAATCCTTCACGAAAATGCTCTTTATTGCACTGATCTAGGGTTCCCAATCGATTAGCAGATCCAACCATTTAAACCTGCAAAACGGCTCTTTTTCAAATACTCAATCAATTGGTGAGTCATATCAATCAATTGGTTAGCCTCTAATCGATTGACCAATCGATTACGAGGCTTACTGTTCTGTTGAGAACTAGGCTGAATCGATTGCCCCAATCGATTCACAAACATTCTGTTCACTCGACAAACAACTCCCAATGGATTGAAAATGTCACAATCGATTAGCCAATCGATTCCAGCACTCACTGTGTACTCGTGAAAAGAGCCTAATCGATCAGGACATGCTGAATCGATTAGAATAATCGATTAGGACATGCTGAATCGATTAACATAATTGATTCAGCACCCTATTGTGCACTTGTGATTTTAACATCTCCTAATCGATTAGGAAATTTCCAATCGATTGAGGATGCCTGAATCGATTGGTTAATCGATTCCGACTTCTGTTCTCGCGTGAACAGATATAATCAATTTCCCAATCGATTGACACAGGGTTTAATCGATTGCCTAATCGATTTCCCAACCCTAACTCACTTGATCTAAGTGTGGGGTTCTCTTGTCCAACATCCGGTCAACCTTAACCTGTCAGGGCTTCTTCACCAAGTGTTTGCTCAACCTTTGACCCATGTTTTTCGTCTCATGCCAAGTGTTCATCTCTAAGTTGACCCACCTTAAACTTGACCTAGTTCCCACTAGGTTTGCTTAGTCCCACTAGGACTTCTCTCATGCGCCAAGTATTCAGCTCCCAACTGACCCACCTTGGACTTAACCTAGTTCCCAACCAGGTTTGTCTAGTCTCACTAGGACTTCACTTATGCCAAGTGTTTAGATTTTAGCTCCCCGCTCACTCACCTTGGACTTAACCTAGTTCTCAACCAGGTTTGCCAAGTTCCACTAGGACTTCATTTGTTTCAAGTGTTTAACTCCCAGCTAATACACCTTGGACTTTCCCTTTGCCTAGTCCCACTAGGACTTACGGTTGCTAGTAATAGTAGGACTTTCACTATCTAGTTCTTAACTAGGTCTTTCATTTGTCTAACCTCAATTAGGACTTTCCCTTACCTAGTCCGACTAGAATTTATATCATTTTCAAGTCGTTGGTCAACCCTTGACCTACTTGACTTCATTTAACATATTGATCAAACTACTAAACCCAAACTCGAGTCATCCCTAACTTGGCCAACCTAGTCAACCTTTGACTCGGGGACAATTACACCAACATGAAGTTCTGCATGTTAGCCTCTGTTTGGATGGGCTGAGGGAAGGTTCATTAACGGAAGGGGAAGTAAAATATTTATGTTCCTCTTGTTTGGGAGGAAGGAAGGTTCATTCACGTAACATATGTTGCCTTGTTTGGGAGGAAAGGGAGTGGAGTGAATGTTAAATATATAAAGTTACACAATTACTCCAGCATATTCTAGAATCAACACAATAAATCGGCTTCAATTTGGCTGATTGCATACTCCATACTTTTTTTGGCTTTGCTTTTCTTCCACCCCCACAGCCTTTTTCACTTGTCGGTCCAAGGAAATTACTCTTCCTGAGTTTCTGGATGTGCATTCTCGACTTTTTTCCCCTTTAAATGAAAGAAGAAAATAAATAGAGTGATTTTGCTACTTATTCTTCCACAGTGATCCTTATTATAGATCGTAAACCACATTTTTTAACTAAAAGATTATACAATTTCATCAATGCAGGACTCATTCTAATTATACTACGACATGGACCATTAGTTAGCACTTTTGTCATTAATTCATTTTGTACATGTTTTCCTTCTAACCGTACAACACAAGGAATTTGATTATTTTGTTTGTGCCTATTTTATGCATACTAAGCCGCAAACAAACAAATAACTTGTGCCGATGTGAGTTAATGCATATGATCCAACTTAATGAAATTATTACGTTTATCATTTTGATCACCCATCTATAATTAAATAAATGAAAAAATAAATAAATTACAAAGAGAACAATAGTGAGCATCAAAAATGAAATCAATTATGTAGAAATCAAATTCTATAAAAAATAATTGAAATCAATTATGTAGAAACGTTTGAGTAAAAGAGAACAAAGTAAAAAAAAATGAAAAGAAACATCCTATGAACCTACAAAGAGAATAAGAGTGAGCATCGATAAGTGAATTTTTGGGAAGGAGAAGGATACAGACATAGGCATACCGAATTCTAACATGGAATTAATCAGTATTCTTGTGGCTGTTCAGATTACAGTATGCTTTTATGAGCATTTAGAAATTGAGAAAGCAACATACTTTTGATATTAGCGAGTTTGAATTGAGATATTGACTGATCCAAATCCTTATCTTAGAGATGTTCTAATTGAATTGTTGTTCCAAGATGACAAATTCAGGCAAGCATATGCATTTATTCATCATCTTTAATGTTGACCTATTTGTTGTTGATACCGTGTTGGATTAATATGCAGACATCTCTACCTAACATGCAGGTGGAATAGGCTTGAGAACCTTCTTGTGCAAGGATAGAAAGATCGAGATTTCACTACCAAAGATGCTTTGTAACCTGTTTTGAAGCTCCTTCTGATTCTGATGGCGAGAAACTACGAGCACTTGTTGTGCAAGAGGCAGTTTGGGTCACTGACATTATTGTCTTAGGTTCAATTTGGCTAGATACTAACACTGAGAAACAACCTAGCACGGTAGAGAATAAAAGAAGAAGAAAAGATTAGGATTATCTGTCCTCGAGAGATATGCGACTAGGGGCGACGCCGACGCCGTGGAGTGTGAGCGGTGCGAGCGATTTCTTCGTCGGATGGAGTGCAGTGCAAACAGACGATACCTAAAACAAATGAGCATATTTATGAATTAATATTTTGAAATAGGAATAAAATTAAAATAATTTTTTTTGGATTCTCTTATCCTTTCTTACATTCTAAATTGGAGTATAAGAAAATCTTCCATTTCCATTAAAGTTTACCTTTCCCTAGCTTTGATTTTCTTTTATTAAATCACTCCTTTACGAACAAGGTTCAAAGCCCCCTTCTCATTATTTAACCCCTTTCCCATTATTTACCCCTTCCCTCTCCGTCCCTCGTCTCTTTCCAAACCGAGCATTAAAGGGACTAAACTGCATGGACTGGGACATTTCTAATTGAAGGGTCCATTCAGACTAAAACTTCAAGTGCAAAACAGCAAATCATGCAAAACAGACTGCGGCCTTGTCTGGGATCGACGACTTCCATGACTTTGTCGATGTGCTCATTCCTCTCTGTTCAATGTCATTAATTCGATGATGCCAAAATTTCATTGAAATCGGAAAGATCCAAGAACCAGTGGCCTGGAACCATCAGTGAGGAATCAACACCGGCGACAGTCCATGCCAATCTCGATACGGTCATAGTCTCATAGCCATCGATGTCATGCAGACCAACTGTTTGTCAGAATGCTCAGCTTGAATGTCAAAAAGAGATTCTCCCGCAGACCAAGCTCGATCGATCCGACTGCTTTCCACGAGTCACTTGCCATTAGATTCGTTTCAAGGTGAGATTCTAAGATGCTCCTAGGATATAATTGAATTGAATTGATCATAAATTTATAAAATTAAATAAAAATTAATTTATGATGAAATCAACGATAATATTCGTGATGATTTATTTTAGTTTTTTAATTTAGTTTCTTTCAATAATATAAGATAATTGTGAGAGACTTATGTCTTTTTGGTCCACCTAAACTTCTCTGTTTTTCCATGCATGTACCTGAGGCACGAGCTTCACATTAGATAAAATATTAATGCAAGATGATTGTCACCTCGAAACTCCTTAATCCGTGCTAGCCCAAATGGCCTAATGTTAAAAAAAAAAAAAAAATTAAAACATTTTGATAATGCTGCCAAACTCCCCGACATAATCCAGATTTTCCAATGAATTATCAATCACAAGTCTCAGAGCTTGTTGTCTAGGTCTACTTTTGATGGCAAAAGTGAAATACTCATTTTTTTAGTATTTTCATTAATTTATTTTAAGATTAATATAAAAAAATTATAAATGATTATTAATTTAAATAATGATTAATATATAAAAAAATAAAAATATGAATATTAATCCGAATTTAATTTTTAAATTTTATGATGATTTCATGTGTTAGTCATAATTTGTCCGTCAAGACCACCGTCTTGATTCACTTTTTTATGATAAAAAATAAAATATTTATTTTATTATTTTTGTTAATTTATTTCAAAATTAATACGAAAGAGATAAATTATAAAATTTAATTTAATTAATTCGAATAATAATTAATATAAAAAATAAAAAATTATTATTATTAATAATCAAGATTTAATCTAATATTTCACGTATTAATCTTGATCTACTCTTGAATATAATAGAGATAGCAGTGGTCCTTTCCTGCCCCACCCTACTTAAATCAATGCCTTGATCGCTGGGAATGCTCCTCGGCATGGCACTCTCAGTCTCATCCACAAGTGGAAGTCATCATCAATCGCTCTCCACCTCGTGCAAATTGTTGCAAGGAGATCTGTCAGATCTATTAGGATGCACAATAGTGATAGTTTTTTTTTTTTTTACTGTGGAGAAAAATTATTTATTTTTCCTAAAAAAAATTACACCATCTCTCTGTTGAGGAGCGGATTCTCATCATCTGACCTCTCCTAGCAAAGCAAATATTTTTTAAAATTTATTTTATTCCTAAAAAATATAAAATCATTCTGAAAGAATCGACATCTTTTATCTAATAAAAATATTCTTATCGGTACCACCACTTTTCATTAATACTCCATTATTATTTATTTATTTATTTTTATTTATTATTTTTATAACTCAAATTTTTAATTAATTTTGTAGACATCTCATTGAAATTTTCCCTTAATTTTCAAAGATAAATTCCAGAAGCGCCTTAGTAGATTTTTACCATTTCAACGTTATTTCTCACTCAGAAGATAAATTCATGAATTTTTTTTTAAGCATGGATATTTCATATTTCGATCCATAACCATCTAATCTAAGTTTTTTCATCAAATTTAACATCGACCGACATCCCAATAAAAGATTGAACTGCGATACTCGAGTTCACTCTTTAGCGCCTTTGCCGCGGCGCCAAGCTCAAAGGGTAATGCACTTCATTATTGATCAAACTCCGCGGTAGTGGTCTGTACTTGTCTGCGTTGAGTGCCATAAGGAAAATTTTAACTGTTTAACCAGGAGTTTTTTCCAACAAAAGTTCAAGATTTGTAAGTTGCACGCTTTGTCTCCTCAACCCTAGTAATTTGGCCATCGTCTAGCGATGATACACGGGTCCAGGAAAATAATAAGATCACGATCTCCACGAGCCCCACCAAATTTCCTTGGACCATGGTTATACAACCCATCAAACCGGATCTCTCTCTCTCTCTCTCTACGTTACTCGAGGAAACAGGCGGCAAATCTACCCAACCACGCGGGAAACAAAACCTCTGCATAAACTGGCCTTCCACGCAGAGGCACAGGCGTCTCACTAACTCCTTGTTTGTTTGCAAATGCGAATCAAAATAAATAAATAAATAAATGAAAGGTCTCTTTTTTGTCAAACCAGATTCAACTCTCGACCAGAAGGCACCCAATCGAGTTAATCTTCTTGAATGCAACGCTGCTAATCTCTTCTCTCCCACTGTCATTTTCTCTGTGCTTTGCAAACTCTTCTCCATCTGGGTCCGTGAGCAAAGATGCAGTCACATGCACTGGCTGACACTGAAGCCGGACCCTCTTCTGCACATGTTCCCACACCTCCTCTATTTATCTATCTATCTATTAAAATCTCCTTTTACGCCTGCAAAATTGGTGACGAGTTATTGAAGGGAGGGATGAAAAAGATGGTCTTTTCCTCCGTTTATCTTCTTCCTCTTCTTCTTCTTCTTCTCCTACTTGTTCTATGCAGTGTTGCGGCAGCATCTGCTCCAGCTCCAAATGTAGGCTTTGGTTACAAGCTGGTGTCGTTGGAGGAGTGCACAAATGGCGGGGGGCTGATAGGGTACCTCCAAGTCAAGCACAGCACCTCCATCTATGGCCCTGATGTGCCTCGTCTCAGGCTCTTTGTCAAGTAAATATAGATAGACTTTGTTTGATCTCTTTTCTTTGTTTACTGTGTTTTTTTTGTGTGTGTGTTTGAATTGTTTATGATTTTGTTGTTTAGGCACGAGAGCCATGATCGGTTGAGAGTTCACATCACCGACGCCGACGAGCCGCGATGGGAAGTCCCCTACGACCTGCTCCCGCGGGAGGCTCCCCCTCCGCTGCTCTCGAAGCCGTCCGCTGTCCCTTTCACCGCCGCCGAGTACGCCGGCAACGAGCTCCTCTTCGCCTTCACCGCCGACCCCTTCTCCTTCGCCGTGAAGCGCAAGTCCACCGGGCGCACGCTGTTCGACTCCAGCGCCGGCGCGCTGGTCTTCAAGGACCAGTACCTGGAGGTCTCCACCCGCCTGCCGGCGGACGCGGCTCTGTACGGACTGGGCGAGAATACGCAGCCCGGCGGCATCCGCCTCCGCCCCGGTGACCCCTACACGATCTACACCACCGACATATCGGCCATCAATCTCAACACCGACCTCTACGGCGCGCACCCCATGTACATGGATCTGAGGAAGGAAGGTGGGCGCGGCGCCGAGGCGCACGCGGTGCTGCTGCTTAACAGCAATGCCATGGATGTCTTTTATCGAGGGAACTCGCTCACCTACAAGGTCATCGGCGGCGTGCTCGATTTCTACTTCTTCGCCGGCCCGACGCCGCTCGCCATCGTCGACCAGTACACAGCTCTCGTCGGACGCCCTGCTCCCATGCCCTACTGGGCTCTAGGTAGTTGAGCTTTTCGTAATCGTCAATTTCGGGTTGGAATCCTCTGCTTCGTCTCCAAGGCATTTTTCGTCCTCTGTTTTTTCTAGGGTTTCACCAATGCCGCTGGGGTTACCAGAACCTTTCGGTGGTGGAAGGCGTCGTCGAGGGTTACAAGAAGGCTCAGATTCCGCTAGATGTGATATGGAACGACGACGATCACATGGACGCCGCCAAGGACTTCACCCTCGACCCCGTCAACTACCCGCGCCCCAAGCTCCTCGACTTCCTCAACAAAATCCACTCCGCCGGCATGAAGTACATCGTCCTCATCGACCCCGGCATCGCCATCAACTCCACCTACGGCGTGTTCCAGCGCGGCATGGCCAAGGATGTCTTCATCAAGTACAAAGGCAAACCCTATCTGGCCCAGGTGTGGCCCGGCCCCGTCTACTTCCCTGACTTCCTCAACCCCGCCGGCGTCGCCTGGTGGATGGACGAGATCTCCCGGTTCCACGACCTCGTCCCGGTTGATGGCCTCTGGATCGACATGAACGAGGCCTCCAACTTCTGCAGCGGCGAGTGCCATATCCCCACCAACCACTCGTGTCCGATTCCCGGCTCCACCACGCCGTGGGTTTGCTGCTTGGATTGCAAGAACATCACGAACACAAAATGGGACGATCCCCCCTACAAAATCAACGCCTCCGGGGCTACTGCTCCTTTGGGGTTCAAGACCATCGCCACCGGCGCGACGCACTACAAAGGCATCCTCGAGTACAACGCGCACAGCCTCTACGGCTTCTCGCAATCGATCGCCACCCACCAGGCTCTCCAGGGGTTGCAGGGGAAGCGGCCCTTCATCCTCACCCGGTCGACCTTCGTCGGCTCGGGGGCTTACGCCGCCCACTGGACCGGCGACAACAAGGGGACGTGGGAGGACCTGCGCTACTCCATATCAACCATGTTGAACTTTGGGCTGTTCGGAATGCCGATGGTCGGCTCCGACATCTGCGGTTTCTACCCTGCGCCGACGGAGGAGCTCTGCAATCGCTGGATCGAGCTTGGCGCGTTCTACCCTTTCTCGAGAGACCACGCCAACTTCGCCTCGCCGAGGCAGGAGCTGTACCAGTGGGAGACCGTGGCGGAGTCCGCGAGGAACGCCTTGGGCTTGAGGTACAAATTGCTCCCGTACCTGTACACGTTGAACTACGAAGCGCACACCACCGGCGCTCCCATGGCGCGACCGCTCTTCTTCTCCTTCCCAGACTTCACCGCCAGCTACGGCCTCAGCACCCAATTCCTGCTCGGGCGCAACGTCCTGGTTTCTCCTGTCCTCGAGCAGGGCGCGACCTCCGTCGACGCGGTCTTCCCGCCGGGCTCCTGGTACAACCTCTTCGACACGACCAAGGCGGTGGTCTCCCAAGCCGACCGCTATACCACAACCCTTCCTGCCGGCCTCAACGAGGTCAACGTGCACGTGTACGAGGGCACCATCCTGCCGATGCAGAGAGGCGGCATGGTGTCGAAGGAGGCCAGGTCGACGCCGTTCACACTAGTCGTCACCTTCCCCCTGCACGCCACGGCGGGCGACGCCAAAGGCGCTGTGTACGTGGACGACGACGAGCGGCCGGAGATGAGGCTGGTGGAAGGGCAGGCAACGTACGTAACCTTCTACGCCTCTGTTCGCGGGAGGACGGTGAGGGTATGGTCGGAAGTAGAAGAAGGAACCTTCAGCTTGGAGAAGGGACTGGTGATCGAAAAGGTGACCGTGGTGGGTCTGCAGGGCAGCGCGCAGGGGCTTGCACTCGAGGTGGAGGGGCAGCCATCGGCGAGCGCTTCCGGCGCGTGGTTCGGCGAGGTGCGTCCTCAAAACCAGGAGGAAGAGAGCAGTAGCGTGAGGACGAGCTTGACGGTGGAGGTGGGAGGCCTGTCGTTGCCTGTGGGGAAGAACTTCTCCATGACATGGGAGATGGGAATCAAGCATTAATCAAATCAAATGATCCACGGTGAAACAATGTTTTTAGTTTTTGGACTGGCAAAGAAGAAAAACTCAGAATTGTCCAAAAAACCCTTATTTACTTACCATTTTATCCACTGCATAAAGTTGGAATTAACTTTTAACCACAACAGACAAAAGAGGAAGAAAGAAATGCAAGAACTTTTCACTATAACAGACGGAATTAACAGATGTTTTACATGAGCACGCGATCCTTAAGGAATCCAGTACCAAAGCAATTAAAGCAACCACAGAGCATCAGATGCTTCTTATCGAACAAATTCGGAGCCTTCCGTTCCATCCAAAGGCAGTCGTCCCTCGAAGCCTCTCCCACTCACTCACACAATGCTGCAGGCGTTCGGATTCTCCTCGCTAAATATCGTGGTGAGCCGGTTCGGGTCGGTCGCGATTCGGTAGATTCCCTCGCGAACCGGCGTCGGATAGTAATGGTACTCGCCGCCGAAGTACTCCCTCCCCCGTCTCTCCCCCTCCTCCCACCTCGGCAGCGGCGACGCCGTATACGTCGGAGGCGGTTCGTTTCGGTTCTCGGCGTCATCTCGAAAATAAGGCGGCTCTCTTCTCGCCGGATGGGGAAAGGCATCCACAGCCTGATGATCTTGCTCGACCGGGAACCTCGGTTGCTTCGATCTAGGCGCCCTCGGTGGATTAGGGTTCTCACCGAGCTGAGTCTCCGGCGCGAATCGAACTCGACACTGCTCGTTCGATTGCGCCATCTCCCCTTGAGGCGACGGCGAGATCGCAGGCCCCGGGTGGTGGTGCTTCGAGACGGGAGGGACCATTTGGACGGTGTCCGGCGGCATGACGACGGCGTGGTCCGTGCTGAAAGTCACATGCTTCGCCACTGATCGCGCGTAGGTGTACGACGGCGGCGGTGAGTATACCATGGTGGCAGCTATACCACGCCTCTTCCTCCCTATCGACAAAGCAAGTAAGACCAAATCTTGGATCGAGGTAAAGCTATAAAATAAATACCTTTGCACTTGTCGAATGCCTTTGTCACCATCTTCCCTAGAGGAGGACAGCAACCCATCTTCCTCCTCTTGTTGATCAAATCTAAGTTGGGGGGGAATGCATGTAAGTCGATATATATACTTGGAACTTGTTGAGAAATAAAGGGAATGAAAAGGAAGGTTGAAAAGAAGCTGAGGGAATAATAAGTTAGATGGATAAGCTTGAAGTGGAGCAAGAATAGCTAATGCAGCTGTGAATATATTCCATGTCTTTCTTGCTTTGCCGTTTGTTTGAAGCTTTTCTTAGATTCTCTCCTCCTCTATGATTGAGACTGTGCGATTCCTCTTGGTCGACATGGTTCTGATCTGAAGCTTCTTGTAGACGAAATGTGTGTGTATCGATTTGTTATTTGCAGCCCTTTTGACGCAATGATTGAAGTGAGGAGGCACCGTCGCAGTTTAGTTTATTGATTTCCTGTTCTTTTGTAATCCTTAACTAACTAATTGCGATTTTGTTATAACTGTTGTGTTGATAAGGTTAGTTTGTTATGGTTTTTTATTTCAATTTTTTTATTTTATATTTCTAAATTGTTAGATTGGGGATTATGCCCGATATTCATTCATATCGTGTCTAGCTCGGCCCCCGAATAAATTTGATCACGGGTTGGGTCTAAATCAGACCCGGCTTAGGTTTATCATTCAAATTCATTTTAATAGTTGGTTTGACGATTAATGAGCGATTTTTTTATTAAAAATATTTTGTTTTTGTTGAGAATATCCTAACCAGTTAAGCTATAATTATTATTAGTCTTATAGATTGATTATATTTTAATAATTAATTAATATTTTTTTTTACATTTGTTTATATTAGTAGAAATAAGTAAAAATAATCTTGATCTTTAGAGATAGTAGAATTTTTTAAAATAATTAAAATTATTTGATTTTTTTATTATTAATAATTATGAATTAATATTCGTTATTTTTCAAACTCTATATAAATAAAGACTTTATTTTATTATTTTCATATTATCTTTTTTATTTTCATCTCTCAATTTTAAAATCTCGAGAATTTTAATTTTAATTCTCTAATTATAATGAAAGCGGGTTCATCATCTCGATTTAGAGGAGTAAAGAAATAGTTAATCTGAATGAGGATTATAATATTTAATTTATCGATAATAAGTCTGAGCAAGTTTCGATATCCGAGAATTCGATTTGAACATTTCATCATGATGACAAAAATTTACCCCGGTACTGATCTAGCAATCTCAACTTGATGACGCGGTAATAGAAATTCATTCCGGCAACAAGAACGATAACGTTGAGGCCTTCTCCTTAGATTTCTTTCCGTAACGCCGTGATTTCCTGCGAAGAATAACATGCATTATAAGATTCACCAGAAATTATTTCGGTGAGGTCCCTCCGATGCCTAAGTAAGCTTTGATAGAGATAAAAATAGAGAGATGACTAGAAAATACAGTAAAGTAGATGATGGTAGAGCATGCAAGATGATAGAATCCGAGAACATAATTGAGTATTCGAGATAATACCCTTCTCTCTTTTTCTTCTTTTCTTCCCTTTCATTTTATAAAGAGTTAACCCTCTAGATTCTTATCATAAAGAATCATTAAGAAGTTGAATGAGTCATTAAGGAGGCATGAATGAGTCATAAGTGAGTACTTTTATAACCGTCATGTCCTTTAATGTTAATTATTATCGCATACCAGAAATTTAGAAGGTTGACAGCTCAGAGAGCCAGGGCCGCTAGGAGTCAGGCAAACTAGAAGAGTCGAGGTCGCTAGGAGCCGGGGCCGTTGAGAGCCGGGACCGCTAGGAGTCGGATAACCCCAGAGAGCCGAGGTCGCTAGGAGCCAAGACCGTTGAGAACCGGGGCCGCTAGGAGTGAGGCAACCCCAGAGAGTCGGGGTCGCTAGGAACCAGAGCCCATTGAGAGTCGAGAACTTGATCAGATCGGCTTGACTCAATCAGTTGGAGATTGTTGATACATCACGTGGAGGCTATATTGACTAGGTTTTGGAGAGCAACACATGGTCCCTGTATTGATCGAATCTTGATCCTGCCATATGACTTTCATGTTGACTAGGTCAAGGGCCCGCCACATGAACCCTTACTTATCCCCTATCATTCGAGATATAAGAAAGTACGGATGACGATCTTTGAGATATTTATTTAAGTAATAATAATCTCGAACTGTGATAAACGGTGTAAAATTATAAATCGGCGATTCTGAATCGTGATTCGATGGTTTCAAATCGTGAATTGACGATTTTAAATCATGATTCGATGGTTTCGAATCGTGAATCGACGATTCTAAATCATAAATTATAATTATTTTAGATGATTAAAATTAAAGATCAACTCTCTACGAACTATCGAACCTATAATTTAAAATTATCGATTATGAATCATAATCGGATCTACCTCAAAAAGAGCCATCCTTACTCAACTCAACCCACCAATTAGGTCGAGTCATATCGCGACCAGGTGGAGTGCAATATTAATATGCTAAAATATTTGATAAAATTTTATAAGATAAATATGACACATTTAATGCAGTGTGGATTGATTGATTCGATATTTTTTCATTTTTAATATATATATATATATATTTCATCCTTTCAGTTGCAAAAGACAATAACGACCGCTCCTAACTGAGCGCCTTGCAATTGGTTTTCAGCTATATTTTTTTATTTTTTACAAAAATAAATAAATCATCCTCTTATCTTCCATGAGAGAAAAAAAACAAGAAGCAAACAAACAATAATTCGTAATATGCTTTATGTTTTTCTTTCTGCTCATTTGCTGACCGTTCATGTGGCTGGAAGAGGAAGAGGAAGAGGAAGGAAGAGGTGAGAGGAAGTGGAGGTGTTGAAAAGGGAGAGTAAAAGAAATGGAAAACCCCAGCTTGGATTCTGCTCTTCTCCTCGCCAATGGTGGTGGTTCAGGGATCACCCAAGCAAACTCGGGGAGTGGAGAAGAGAAGGCCTTCACATTCTTCACCGAGGTCAAGAGGCAGCTGTGGTTGGCCGGGCCTCTCATTGCAGCGAGCTTGCTGCAGCACCTTCTGCAGGTTATATCGGTGATGTTCCTCGGTCACCTCGGCGAGCTTGCCCTCTCTGGTGCCTCCATAGCCACCTCCTTTGCTGGGGTCACTGGTTTCAGCTTCTTGGTAACCATCTTAATAAACACTATGCTTAATTCTGCCTTTAGGGTTCATATCTCAAGTGTTTCTCATTCTTAGTTTGTTTAATTACGTGTGCAGTACTGATAGATTTGTGTTTAGGAAAACAATTGTCTTGTAGATTTCTTCTCCCCTTTAAACCTTCAAGTTGAAATGTCACTATATTTATGTTGTAGCAATTTTTCATAATCATTGATTATCTCTCACATCAAGCAAGAGTCATCTAATCATCCTCTTTCTCTTGAACAGTTGGGGATGAGCACTGCACTTGACACTCTTTGTGGCCAAGCCTATGGAGCAAAACAACACCATCTTCTAGGCATCCATATGCAAAGAGCCATGCTTATTCTCACACTAGCAAGCATTCCGATTGCTGTGGTTTGGTCATACACCGCGCGAATTCTCAAATTATGCGGCCAAGACCCAGACATAGCGGCAGAAGCCGGACTATATGCGCGGTGGATGATCCCAACCCTGTTTGCCTATGGCCTCCTTCAATGCCATGTCAGGTTCCTGCAGACCCAGAACATTGTGTTCCCCGTCATGCTGAGCACCATGGCCACAGCTCTGCTTCATGTCCTAGTGTGCTGGGTTCTGGTGTACAAGTCTGGCCTTGGGAGCAAAGGTGCAGCCTTGGCGAATGCCGTCTCCAATTGGGCAAATTTGGTGTTGTTGGATGTGTATGTTTGGGTCTCTCCTTCTTGCAAGACAACTTGGACCGGCTTCTCGAGAGAGGCTTTTCGGGATCTCACCAGCTTTGTTAAACTGGCTATTCCTTCAGCCACCATGACCTGGTGAGCCATGTGTATAGTGATTTTGTCTCAATTTTATTCATTTTCTGGTTTGTATTGTTGGCCAATTCCTGTGTTAGGGACTAACTTAAATTGTGCTCTAAATGGCAGCTTGGAATTCTGGTCATTCGAGTTCCTTGTGCTTCTCTCAGGCCTGCTTCCGAATCCAAGATTAGAGACATCAGTGTTGTCGATAAGGTAAGTTTGCAACCCCCCCACCTTAATTTGCTACGACTCTTTAACTTATTAATCAATCTACAAACCTTGTTTTCTCAGTCTGAATACTGCTACAATGGTTTACATGGTGCCTTTTGGCCTTGCTGCTGCAGTAAGGTGAGATTAGGCCTTTTAACATTTGGTTTATGCGTCTATCTTCTAGTTTTTGCTGGTGCTGTCGGTGAATCTCCATATGCTTGATCGCTTAGTACAAGGGTTTCCAATGAACTTGGAGCTGGCCATCCGCGAGCCGCTCAGTTAGCAGTAAAGGTTGTGTTTCTCTTAGCAATCATGCAAGGTTTTTTAGTAGGCATAACAATGATCCTCGCTCGCCGGGTTTGGGGTCATGCTTACAGTAACGCGAACGAAGTAGTGAACTATGTCGCGAGTTTGATGCCAATCGTTGCAACCTCGAACTTGCTTGATGGAGTTCAGTGTGTGCTCTCAGGTGCACTTTCTTCATAGAAATGATATTTCATATCCACTAAAGAATCAGATGATAATCTCGCCGATGCTTCGTAAGCTTAGGTATATGTAGAGGATGTGGGTGGCAAAGGATTGGAGCTTGGGTTAATCTTGGAGCTTATTATGCAGTTGCCAATCCTTTAGCTGTTGTCTTGGCTTTTGTCCTCCATGTCGGAGGGAAGGTAGTTTCTTTGATCGTTTGCATCATTTTTCTTTAACAAGGTTAATTGGTGTTTACTTTGGAAACAACAGGGCCTTTGGTTTGGCATAATATGTGGTCTTGTGGCAAAGGATTGTTTACTTGCAGGCATTACCATTTGCACTAACTGGGAAAAGGAAGTGAGTTTTTTTTTTTTTTTATATTGCAAACAATAAATTTCAAATATCCCTTGCAAGCTGCAATAGGTCTTTCCATTTCAATGATCTGTTTTCATTTTTTCCCCCCCCTCCCTTTTCAGGCCATGAAGGCAAAGGAAAGAGTTTTCAACCCCACTGTTCCCACAGAAGACTCCACAGCATTTGCTCAACTTTGAGCTCACATCAGGACTCGTGTCAAAAAGATATTCTTTTCTATTTGAATGGTCGAAAGGGACGTCGCTTTTTGAATTTTTATAAAAGACATCTCGCTCCACTTTTATATATATTTTTTGATTATTATAATAACTATAAGATTATAATTACTACATAATTAATTATAGTAATTATAATTTCATAATTATTATATAATTATAATAGTTATAAAATTATAATTATACAGTTATAACAATTATAATCTCATTATTATTATAATATAATACCGATTAGTATTTATAAAAATAAATTATTTATGATAATTATGATTATTATAATATGATATTGACTAATATTGACTCATATTATAAGAGTTATAATATTATTAGTGTTGATCAAAATTAAAATATTATTATAATATAATGTTGATAAATATTTAGTAGTTTATGAATTATAATGTCATAAGACAATTTATTAATATTTATCAAAATTAAAATATTTATGTTATAATAGTTATGAGTTTATAATTGTTAATAATGTTAAAAATGATAATTTTAAAAAATAAAATGTGCGAGGATGCTTTTTTAATAAAAAATTTTAAAAAAAAATCTCTTTGAATTATTCCAATAAAAAGGAGTATAGAAAACAGTCCAGGAAAATGATTTTGCAGGAAAATAAAAACCATTTCTTTACCCTCCACTCACCACTGTGCGGGTCGACAAAGAGATGAGTGTCCATTTGCCATCAAAACAAGGGTTCTATGACGCTCGAAAACATCTCAATCAAGAACATACACATGGGTTTCACATTTCAGCACGCCTGCAGAAAAACAACTAGATATTTATTGTTTTTTGAAATCTCAAAATGTAAGCCAATAACAGGAAAGAATCATCTTTGTATTCTGATATCTCTCATCTGTAAACCACCTTTTAACATAATCTGAATTGGACCGACAGGCAACAGATACTAGACATGTATTACAAAATCAGTTACAGTAACTTGGATTTGAGGTCCAACACTAAAAAAAAAAAAAACCAGCATCATCGCGAAGTTCCTGATGGTTTCAATAAGTTTTCCTTTGGTGTCATCAAGAGTCCAAACCCTATAAAATTGTTGCCCGGAAATTTAACTTGGTTCAGGAGGCACTAGCTTCAGACTTCGCATCCACTCGCAAAAACTGTAATCATCAAAGTGAATGAAGCTGCTTTTTAGCTTGGTTCGTTGCTCAGGGGACAAGGTGCGTAGCTGAGGGAATCTTGCCTCCTGATTAAGGATGCACTTTGGTTAGGAGACAAATTCTTTGACACGAATAAAATCATCTCAAATTTATGCCGTTTAGATCAATGAAAATGGTACAATTTATATCAGTTTTCTTATGCAACACTCTTTGGGAGAAAGGAGAATCTCTACCTGCTCGTAAGGAGGATCCTTGTGTGCTGGTATCAAACGTGAAACAAAATACCGAGCCTGGGAGCTCCCCTCCTGCCGACATTGAAGCATATCAGTGTATAGTGAAAGCTACTATTGGTCATGTTGATTAACTAACTTAATCGTCTAGTTAAGTTATAGTAGATCAAAAATCGAAGGCTAAAATCGTGCAGGAAAAAGGTTTCCAGAAAAGAATGACACAAAAGATGATTATGTGTGCAGAAAGACAGACTTTAAATGAAAGAATCCGAGGAGCTGGAAAACGTTGCTCAGATAGTTCCTCTGCTAATGTTTTGCAAGCTGCTAAAGCTGCTGCACTTTTTCCTTCTTGAGCTGCAAGCTCAGTGCCCTGAAATAAAGCACCCAATCAATTATGAATATGAATACATATTAGACTGACAAATTTGGAAGCAATTTTATAAACCAACGACAATTGCAAGTAAAATGGAAAGGCCATGTCGACTATAAACTAGAAAGAAATTCAGCATGCCCTTTGCATTTTCTGAAAATAGAAACGCACCTACATAAAGCAATCAAAAGGTAAAATGAAATGCACACTAGTATTCTTTAGAGGAACTGAAAAGGAATAGTGAAACTAACATGTCATGTGATGTTAAACAATTGAAGCATTTGTATTCATATTAACTGATTGACAGATTATAGTGCTCAGAATTTTCATGTTCAGAAAGAAAAATAGTTTAGCTTAAACTTTGAGAACCCACTCAGCTGCAAGTTGGAAGTAAATGAATAGAGGTTGGTCTTTCAGAGTGCAAGAATATAAGAAAGAAAGCAGTTGAGGAAGTATAGGCACATTGTTTTACACTTCTACATTTTGAACAGGATAAAGAAATTGAAGAATGTCAAAGTAAACATGTAATTGAAAATTTATCTTAATCAATAGCACTAAGATAGCATACTTAAAATTGATTGAAACATGTCCCTTCTTTTCTAGGAGTCAATGTAAATGTTAAATCACTAGACTTCCACTAACTTTCTCGACTGATTGCAAGTTAAAGGTAGATTAGTTTTACTCTTGCTCTTCCAAAATTGTATGTAGATTAGTTTGTCTCTTGCTCTTGACAAAATCCTGTCTTCTCCTATGTATATCTAAGTGGATGTTAAAACTTCTCTCATTCTCCTCTTAACATTTTCTCACTATGAGAGTAAATATCAGACTTTTACTCATTCCTTCTCCAAATATTTTCTCCTTTTATTCTCTCCTACGAGAGTGGTTACTGGAACTCTAATATATCTCCTTTTTTTTTCCTGCAAACCTCTCCATCTTTGAAATTTTTTATTTAATGGTTCTTTGATGTACGGGGTAAGGAAGAAGATTAGGTTCAAGAAGGTTATACTTTTTGTATACAGACTAAGCCAACTTAAGCATTGCACTGTCAAGGCTCTCAGTCATTGCACCACTGCTACGTTTTCTCGCAACACAACATGATCGATATCTTAATTAAATGTCAGCGGCAATTTTCTATTTTGTGCAACAGTTTTTTTCCCCCTATTTTATGTGACAAGCTAGATACTGATAGTTATTTATGACACCGGTAGATATTTATGCTACAATATGAGATAGTATAATATAATTGGTCCCTTTTCTACTATAAGTTTTTTGTTTCCTTCAACTACTAAAAATGGATTCCAGCTGTCAACAAAGTCCTTATGTTTAGCCAAAAACTATAGGCTTATACACCAAATCCATTGTTTCGATGAGGATAATGTTGTTTATATACAAAAATGTGCTCAAGGTGCAACATGGGGCTGCAAAAGGTGACGGTAGAAAAATGAGAATAAGGTGCTCTTATCATATCTTCACAATGGAACATATATTAATTCAAAGAATAGAATAAGCTAATGATCCTTAAGCACTGAAATCTCTCTCTATTGTCCAATAGAAGCGCAATAAGTTCACTGTCACATGGACAGCGACATGAATTATTGATTATGTCCCGATGTCCCTACTCTGGTGGTTAAATGAATGCAGCGTTAGGATAGAAAGTATCACCATAAGCCATGGTTAGCCAAGAAAATGTCACAGGCCAATTGCAAAATATGAATAAATTGTAGAAAAGCTTGATGAATAAATTGAAAAATACCTGGCTATACCAATACAATAATATGGTAGAATGCCTGATTCAGGATATTTTATGTGAATATGGATACAGTTAATCATATATAAATTTTAGACAATTAAACAAATAAAAAAACACATAATTAGAATAAAGTGATGGAGAGTGTGAATGATGTTAATCCTCTATTATCCCAAGCAGATTCAGTGAAAACTCTACAAATTACAGAGGAATGTCGAATCTAAGATAATGTTCACTTAAAACACAAGAAAAGAAACAATATTATATCTCCCTCCTACTTAGTTTCTTCTTCAGTGACTTAAAAGAGTACTAATTAGAATTACAGTGATTCTAAAAAGTACTACTTAGAATTCAGATCGAAACTAATGTAAGAACGACAAAAATATTCATATTTATAATGAAATCATCTGAAATTGGACCAGATTTGCCAAACTGGTTAACAGAACAAGTCAGCAGTAAGCGATGATGGATTCCATAGTTCATGCATATACCAACAGAAAGGAAAGGCAAAAAGATATTGAGAATATCCATCTTGAAAATACATAAAATGTAAACAAATTTTAAATTGCAAGATAAGAATGATCTAGTTTGTCTAACCAAGAAGGTGACAAAATGGCTTACCAACCATATGAAAACATCCGTTCCATGGTCAAGGACCACAGCTGCATTAGATTGCATAGCAAGATCATATGCTGGTAACTCCTCGAAGGTACCTCCTTCGCGATGCATCAAACATCGAGGAGCCAACATCCGAAGGGACAAATCAAATGATGCACTTAAAAATAAGTTTCTTAAGACTGTCCTTTCATCCTCATGACCAATAACATTCCCTAACAGTGGTCCCGTTCTAAGATGGAATAAGCTTTCAGGAAGAGTTGATAACTCCTGAGGAAACCGGTAAAGCTTAGATTTGGGTAGCTGAGAACCAAACTTTAGGGCAATATCCTTAACTCTCTCATCTAGTGTAAGTCTCATATCAATAGCATCAGAAGATGTTTTCGCATGCAAGAGAGTCCTCTTAGCAATAAGCACAGCAGCTACATCTTCTTGGATACTTCTAAGATACATGGATACACTATCCACAGTAGGCAACCTCACAGTAATCACTCTAGAAATGTCTGCTTGATATATATTTGAATAACGAACTGCAAATTGGAAATAAACATAGTCATTCTTAATATCTCCTTGAGTTTCCATGGACAAGGAAAAGCTCTGTGTTTCTTCAACACTATGCATCTGAATACAAAATGAAGAGTCATTTTTGAATGTTTCATGTGAATCAGCAGTGGCCTCTTCTCCTGGTCCAATGACTTGAGTCACAAGAATATCATCTGAGCAACGTATTTCAAACAATCCATGGGAACCAGCTGCCCTCATGGATGCTCTTTGCAAGTTGACACCAAAGGCTTCTCCAAAATCATCATGAAGTATCAGTACACCACCAGAGCTTTTTGCTAGAGGCTGTAGGACAGGAATCCTAACTGGACATGTTCCAGCACAAAGAATATCCACTGTAGTCTCATGTCGGAGTGCTTCTTGACCAAGATGTTCCATCCACTTCATAGCTGTCTTCTCCATGTAAGCATAATTCGGATGAGAAACTGAGTGTGGAACTGATCCAGGTCCATGAGTATTCGGACCACCAACACAGGCAATGATTCTGCAATTGCCTCCTGATCGTTTGATAATTCCACGCGTCATCTCAGCTGATGGTCCACGAATGATTGCTAGAGCAACCTCCACTGCTGTACCTATGCATCGGTCGCGAGATGCTTCTGGAAGGTTGACTTTGTAAGGCCTTAGAGATGAGAATATAGTGTGCGCCACAGGAAGTGAAGCATGTATGGGTGACAAATAAACACCAGTGCCATATATGAGTGCTCTCAAAGATTCTTGGGTGGGTGATTTATCACCTGGTAGGACATCAGCTGATGCCATTGAGCCCTCTGAAAAATCATACACTGACACTGTCTGCCCATATGTTATGACACCGAGCCGTGCAGTAGGGGGCAGGTAGTCAACAAATGCATGCAAAGAACCTTGAAGATGCTGGAGATGTGCTTCATCCAAGCATTCATCAATTACAAGAAAAATAGGTGCTGAAGTTCTCGAGTCAGAAACTGGAACAAAACCTGGTCGTGTATTTCCCATCTGAACATAATCAATTGCTGAGGAAGAGAGTTCTGGCCAGTTTTGAAGATCTTCCTTACTAGGAACTATATATTCTCCATCACTGCTATTCAATCTCTTACATATTACACACTGCCACTGCCCCGATCCAATTAAAATTTCACAGTAAAGGTTTGCATAAGCCCCGCAACTTTGGCAACGATAAGGTTCATGGTGCACAACCTCAGGACCAGGTGCAATTTCCCTCCCAGGTGAGACCAAAGCTCCAAAACCCAAGCTAGGCACATTTGCAAGTTTTTTACGCTTTAACACCTATCAAGGAAAGTAACACTTGCAAAATTAGCTGAAGATGGCCAGCCATACATCAAGAATTTATTAGCTTAAGGACAAAAAAAAAAAATTTAAGTTAATTTTGCAAATAATAGTAAGAAAACAAATATATCTTCTAATAAATTTTGGTTGAAAGAAGTTAATATATGCAAAAGGAGGAAATGGTATAAAAGAACAGTAAGAAGATATATAAACGGGAAAAAAACAAACAATAACTCAAGTTGATAGGCAATACAATTTCTAGAAGCAATAACTACCTTGTGAGCAGAAAATAGAACATAAGGGGACTCGAAAGTAGATTCATCCAGACAAGTAGAATGGTGCAATGGCAGCTCATGGGATCCATTTGAATAATGAGGTGATGAGGATGTTGGTAAAGTAGAGCCTGATGAGAACGGTACTGGCTGCGGAGTCGTCGGTGTAGCTCGGAAAGGCACGGCCGCTGGGCGGAGAGGTGGAGAGAAAATTGGTGGGCCAGGAGGAGTGCTGAACTGTGAAACTGGAGGGCTAACATGAACCCCATCTCCTGACGACAGCGAGCCAGGAGTTTGCGTCTGCGATGATGTGCGAGGCAGTTGATTTTGCTGGGGTGGCAGAGGAGAAAATGTTGATGGAGAGGAGAATGCAGGTGGCGTAGGCCGCCGCTCAGGTCGAGGCAATGGAGTACTAGGAGTAGCAACTGGAGGAGAGTAGCCCATAGAAGGAGGTGGAAGCGGTGGAGTCTCCATCGGCGATCAAATTACTTCCTTCGTTGGCAGATCAAAATCCTGTCAGTAAGAAGCAAAAAAACAAGAAACCTAATGAGCATGGCCAATTGAAAATGGTATTGCTAAAACTCTTTGGCGAAACTATGACTGCTTTAATTCAGCAAAAAAAAAAAATGGAACTTACGGTTATAGAACGAGAAACGAGCGGTCAAAAAAGGGGAAAACTTCAAATTCCACAAAACGAAAACAAAATTAAACAATGTTTCATAATATTTTGATCAAAGAGCTGGTCGGCAGAAGACCTACTTAGCCGCTGTCAGTGAAGATGGAGTATAGCACCGTCAAAAATCGCCGCCTTTTCTCAATCTAGTTCGATTGGGTTGCGGCAGATCTCGGAATCAAGGATCTGGGCGATTGAAAGGATCAAGACGCAGCAGTGGGCAAGAACCGCGGATGAGAGTCAGGAATAGAGAGGCAGAGGGTGGGAATCGATCGCCAGCACCTTCGTCTCTACCTCATGTGCAGCTGCAAAAGGGTGGAACGCCCGATCCGATCTCCTTCCCCGCCATCTCGTACACGTCGTCGCTGCCGCTCTCGTTCTCGCTCGGAGGTTCAAGCCGCGCTCCTCGGCGAACGGAATCGTGATCTTTAGGTACGGGAAGGGGGAAATCCAGGAAGAACAGCAAAGAGGAAGGAAGGGAGAAGTAAATACAAGGGAAAGAAAGAAAGAAAGAAAAGCGAAGAGTAAAATGGAAAAACAAACAAACAAAACAAGAGAAAGAGAGTTTATTATAATGGATTTTTTTTTAAAAATAATAAACCAATGAAAAAAAATTATAATTTTTAGCTAAAGAGGGATAATTAAAAAAAAGGAAATTTCTTTTAATTTTTCTAAAGAAATCTTCCTTTTCCAAAAATTATCAATGAAAATTACATTAGTCATTAGTACTTAATATACTCTTGAATTACAAGAACGAGGGATGAATCATTTTTTTATCACACGGTTGTGATGCAGTACTCTCATGAGTGTAATCGAGTTAGTACTCAATTGATAAAATTATCATAAAAGAATTAAACTCGAATTTCTTGGAATTCATTTTTTTTAAAATAACTTTCTCCTATCTAGGAGATCATTCGGTATTATAATTCACCGTCCTTTCATATGCTAGACGTCTGGAATGAACATTATCAATAATTTTTTCACACATGTATCACAATGATAAAATATTTAGGAAGACAAATAAAATGAATAAAATTCGAATTCCATTAATTTCGAAGTGTTCATTTAGAGATCAATTTCTAAATTTTTAAGTGTGCATAAGTTGTGCTCTAAATTCAGGAGGGAAGAACCGAGATTAGAACAACACTCGTGTCGTCTAGGGTGATCAATGGAAGAATCTAATCCAAAGTGCCGAAAAACGAAATATACAATTCGATACCATCTGAAGAGATTTTGCTCAAGTAGAAGCTGGCCCAGTAACGATATTGTTCTTCTATTGTTCTCTTCATTGATTTTCAAAGAAGCATTGAAACAAACTTAGAATGCAAATACAACACTTTATGATGTAGTCTCTTTAGTGCTCAAGCAACAAAATCATTTCATGTTGCAGTACTTCTTCAACCAATATACTTAGTTTTTATGCTGCAATCTCCCGCTCTCAGAACCAGCATACGGATCTATTATGACATTGATAACAGCTGGTTTTCGAGCAGAGAAAGACTCGGCGAGTGCCGATTTGAGTTCTTCAGGAGTTCCAGCTTTATAACCTTTGCCACCAAAAGCTGCAGCCAGGGTATGGTACGCCGAGTCTGGAACGAAGGAAGTTGGGGCTGGGTCATCCTTGTATGGCCCAGTGATTTCCTCAGGAGATCTACGGTCGCCGCCGTATACACCGCCGTTGTTGAACACAATCACGATAACTGGCAATTGATATCTCACTAATGTCTGGTAGGTTCAAAGCAATGAAGGGTTAGTAAAACTCAAAATGCAACAAGTTGCCAAAAGTTAGCAATAGCGAAGAAAAGATGAACAGCTCTGAATGTAAATAACTTCAAAGGAGTTCAACATAATGAATATGTAAAAATTTATAAGAGCTATAATATCATTAGGATGATGATGAAAGTGATATTTATATGCATATGAATACATAAAATTGACATCACCACATATGTTTATTCTTGCGAGCATTATCATCGTCAAACCATGTTCGTGCCAACTATTTAGCCTCAGCTCAACCATAAGGTAACACTACCATGGCAAATCTTTTACAGAAGGAAATCGAAGTTTTTGTAGAATAGTTTAGTTAAAATCTTGAAAGGACCGTAATACTATTGTTAGGATAGTGTTAAAAGAAATAGATATGTAAAGACACATGAGAATAGGCATCAGCAAAAGAAATATAAACTCACATCAACTGTATCAGCCTCCACATCTATTTAAACTTGGATCGTCAAATGGCCTCTTCAAAACCATAGGAAGCCATTTATTTAACTTGTTTGTGCCAATTGTCCAAAGCTAGTAGTAATTCCTCCCAAGACTTAGGATCACAGGAAGCTACTTGTTTAACATATTTGTTTCGATTGTCTAAACCGTTTAATTAATAGTAACTCCTCTCAAGACATAGAGCCAAAGAATAGATCATCCTCATAGTTTCCCTAACCACTTGATACGATGAGTAATAAGGGAAAAAACAATCAGCATAAATACATAAACATCTGACTCAAGCAGGATTCACAAATAAACATAACAAGATTTCTAATACATTAACGTTTAACATTCTAAGAAGATACCAAAAATATCATTCACCATTGTGACGTCGAAAAATAAGGATCTTTCATGGTGTATAATGCACATAAGGCAACATCAATCAGTATCATGGATATAAATTCCTTGTTGAAGATCAGAGAAGAAGAGCAACTGATTATAGCACATAAATAGCAATCTTACCTCAACTTCCATGGCACTGAATCCAAATCCTGAATCCCCTTCAACAGCGACCACCAATCTTTCAGGTGAGGCCACTGCAGCTGCAATGCAATATCCCAGCCCTACTCCCATCGTCCCCCATGTTCCAGCATCCAACCTCGTCCGAGGCTCATTCTGAATCAACACTGATCTTCCCACATCCATGGTATTAGCACCCTCTGACACCAATATTGGAGCAGGGCTGCCCTGTGCAAGAATTGCATCCCTTATGATCCGCATTGGAGTGAAGAAATTGAAGGGTACCACATCCTTTGCCAGCTGAATTTCCATCTTGGCCGCATTTTCCTTTCGCTTCTTCGAAATGACCTCCACCCAAGGATGAGTTTTCCCCAAACAGAAAGGCTGATCCTTAATCTCTTTGTTGATCAGTTCAAGAACCTTCTTGGCATCACCAACTATACCAAGATGAGGCTTTCGGAGCTCAATTTCTTCTTTGGAGACATCCACAAGGATGAATTTCACATCTTGCGGCCATTTTGGTGACTCTCCGAAATGGAGCAGCCAGTTGAGACGGGCGCCCACGACGAGGGCGACATCGCAGCGGCCAATAGCAAGAGATCGTGCAGCTGTAGCCGCGAGTTCATGTGTATCCGGCACCAATCCCTTTCCCATCGGAGTAGGAAGGAAGGGGATTCCAGTAGTCTCAATTAGCTTTCTCAGTGGCTCCTCTGCTCGTGCAAAAGCGGCGCCTTTCCCAAACACTACCAACGGCCTCTCGGCGCTTCTCAACAAAGACACCGCCTTTTCTATATCTAGGGGTTCTTCGCCTCCAATTTTCTCAATTCTAGGGTTTTCGGCCCCGGACAACAACTTTTCGGCCTCAAAATCCGTAATCGTCTGATGGAGGACGTCGGACGGAAGGTCCAAGTAGCATCCTCCCGGCCGCCCGGCGACGGCGTGGCCCAGCACTTCGTACACCATGCTAGGGATCTGCGAGATATTCATGGCCTTGGAGGAGAACTTGACGAAGGGTTTGACGGCCTCCATCTGATCGAGTTCCTGGAAATCCCCCCTGCCCGCGTCGGCCTGGTCGCAAGATCCGGAGATCATGACGGCAGGCCAGGTGTTGGCGCTGGCGTTGGCGAGCCCAGCGAGGCCGTGTACGCATCCTGGACCGGAGACGGTGAGGAACACGCCCGGTCGGCCGGTAAGATAGCCGTAGGCGGTGGCGGCGTACCCGGCTGACTGCTCGTTATGGAAGCCGATGAAGCGGACGCCTGAGGCGACGGCGCGGGTTGCGACCGAGGTGACGGGGATCCCCACAACCCCGAACATGACCTGCACGCCAGCTCGAGCCAAGGAGAGTGCCACCAGAGTGCTCCCGTCGATCTGGGCCTGAGAAGCGTTCGCCATGGCCAAAAGTTGAACCGCGTGCGAGAGCAAAGGAGAGGAGCGATGGAGGAAACGGATCCGGCCGGTGTTGCCTTTTATAGGGCATGAACGGTGAGATTGTCTCTTCGCCCGGCGGCCGAGCCGATCCGACGGTCGACAATGTGGTAAATTGGATATCTCTATGGCAACTACACGTGTACAATTTGGAGAGAAAGTAAGTTATCTACCTGCTTCGTAATTGTCTGTCACGATAGAGAAGAGTGGGCCCTCGCTTTCCAATTGGTGAAAAGACAGGTAAGAAACGAGGGTTTGAGGAATGGCTAACGAAGTTGATGGGAGCCGTATGGGCGGGGTCACGTGGAAAAAAGGGGGAACGTCTTTCCTAAGAGCACACTCGTAGGAGTTATGCAAGAACTCCAATATCACACGTCACATTAAAAATAAAAAATCTCATACTTTTTTTCATTATAAAAAAATTTCCCAATAACTCTTTTATAAATTCTACATATATCTCATTCAATAATCTCTTACATTATATTTTTATTTTTTAAAAAACAAAACTAAAATTTAAAAATTAATTTTAATTAAAACAGAAGAAGAAAAAGAAACAAGAAGTGACTCATCTTTACCATGTTAACAATGAAAGCTTCTAAGAAGATCTCATTATAGATACTCTAAAGCTCTCTCTCATTCTCTCCTTCTCTCCTTCTATTTCCTCTCCTCCGAGTTTGTCGCAGCGGCCGTCGCACCACCACCTATGCCCCCTCATTGATGCCACTGCACACTAACGCCATCTCCCGTCGCTATCTCTCTCTCTGAGGCAAGCTCCCTCTTCTCGCACAATCTCTCTCCCCTTGTCGAGGACACCGCCTTCCCTCATGTGGGCTAAAGCCGCTATTAGACAAACTTCTCCATCTAACGAGCAGTCGCCTCCATCTCCCATGCCGGACATCGCCGTCTCTTCAAGCAAGCTTCCCCTCTCTCAGGGGTAGTAGCCACAACCGTCGTCCCCTCTCACGACGCCTATTCCTCAGGCCAACTCTGTCACTTCCATGAGACCTTCGCTAACCGATTCCTTCCCTCTCCTCTCTTGCTATCTCTATTGGCCGACCTCGTAGACCGGCGGCACCACCACCTCCAGATCCACTCTCACACCCTCACCTCTGGCGCCTTCCATGACCCCTTTCTCACACTGGGAGCTCCTATAGCGCACGCCGTCTCATCCCTTCTTGAGGGATTTGTCGCATCCTCCCTTCACCCTGGCTCCCCTCCGTCCAGGCGCCACCAACCATCGGGAATCGCAGTCACCAGGCCCTCACACCAGCTCCCCCTCTCAACAGCTTGCCGGATCTCGCCTCCGACCGCGATCCCAGCTCCTCCTGCCCTGATCCTGGTCCTTCGGCCCCGATCCTGGCTTTGCCGGTCTCGATCCCGGCTCTAGCCGACCGCGATCCCGACTCCCTTTGGCTCCGATTTCTATTTCGCCGGCACGGATCTCAATTTTGGTCGCCCCCAATCCAGGCTCCCTCCAGCCCCGATCCAGGCTCCTCCTGCCTCGATCCCGGCTCTCATCAACCCCGATCCCAACTCCCTCTTGCCCCGATCCAGGTCCGTCGGTCCCTATCTCGACTCCCACCAACCTCGATCCCGACTATATGGATATTCAGCTATTCTATAACACGTGGGTTGTCAGAACACGTAGAGCAGTATGATTGACATAGCATGATTTCCCACAATCTTCTACTGTGCAAGACGTGAGTGACATAACCCCATATATGACGATGTGACATCTTCTTTATTGCGGATAGAACATCTCACTCCTTCGTGTTATAAAAGACGTTCACTCTCGCGGACGGAGGTATGCACACACTTTACATACGACTACATACACGTTATCACTATTCATCTTCGTGACATTGCCGGAGACTGACTTGAGCATCAGAGTAAAAGGTTGGAGCAACCCGGTCTACATTCTAACCCTCTATCTTGCTCTGTTACTGCTCGCAGGCTTTCTGGACGATTCTCGACGGCTCACTTCTATAGCTACGTTGGTATCTCTGCCACCCCACCTTCCGGTGACAAGAACAGCACACCCCTTTCTTCGGAGATTCCACAACCTGGTCAACATCGGAGACAGCTTAGCCCCACATTCCTCCTAGTCATGACGGCTCAGTCAACATCAAGTACACTCAAGCAAAAATAAATTGACATCGTTTATGGGAACATATACCTGAACTGAGACATTGAGGTGGATGACACTAAAAAACTTCCTACAATCACCATGACCCCGGAGGATTTCGATAAACCCGCAGCTGTCATGCTACAATAGCGAGAGAGAGGATTCTCTCTCTCAGTGGGATCTCTCCCTCGGCCGGATCAAGCGGATTATTCTCTCCCTCGGTGGGATCGAGCGGATTATTCTCTCCCTTAGCAGGATCGATCTATTCTCTCCCTCAGTGGGATCGAGTTACTTTCTCCCTGATTCCACAATCATTCGGGAGTTGAAGGAATGAGCTATATCTCCAGGACAGTGACGAGTCCCCCAAAACTACGTGGTAGGTTTGAGTGCATATAGTTCTATATTTCGAATATGAATTGTATCTCTCTTTTGCAACTTAACTTGAAGGTACTATGCCTCTCCCGACTTTGATATAGTTGGGATTGAGCCTTTATATATCCTAGTCGCGGACTATGGACTTTCATCATCAAATACCATATCCCCATTCCAAACTCCCCGGGCTCGGACGTA
>JBBUKS010000044.1:7812405-7844181 GCA_038050645.1 Hedychium gardnerianum
TAATTAAATGAATAAATAATTAATTTATATAATTATGATGTAACAATTTTAATTCGAATTATTGATAGATTAAGTTTCTTCAAAGAAAACTATATTTAATTATTTTTTCTAAAATTGTTCAATAATTGAGAATTTATATAAAATCAATATATAATTTATTTTTAAATTATACACCGTAAATATATTTATCTAATAATTATTATATATAAATAAAAAAATACCGAAACCATATTGGCACGACACGATATGATACCGAAATCGTATCGTTCCGGTTTGAGACCGAAACTTCGGCACGGATCGAGATTTTAAACCTTGGCCACAAGATTCATGAATTTCATAATCATATTCACTGTTGTAGTCTTGTAGACACAGGCCTCATACACTCTTTTGGTGATAAGCTTTTTGGATGCATTAGTTAGTGTAATGATACTTGGATGAGTTACAGAGTATATAAGTAGAAACAAGAAACATTGTAGGGATGCTTTATACGTGAAAATAAATGTCATAGAAAGTATTTTAGTTATCATCTTTTATAATGAGAAATAAGGGAATATTGCTATCTTGATTTACGGAAATTATTGTATTGTTATTTTCTAAAGAGAACTATTACACCATATATATATATTTATCCACCCAAAGACAACACCTTATGTGACATGAACCCTAGTCAAGGTTGACCATGGTCTAGGGTTTTGATATTTGAGCAATATAATTAATGATTATAGATTAGATGTTAAGTAGGTTAAGGTTGACTAGAATACTAGACAACTCAAGTGGGTCAAGCTTAACCAAACAATTGGCAAATGAGAAGTCCAAGTGGGTTAAGTAGACTAAACACTTGTCTCTTCCAACTAGTGTTGTTAATGATAAGTTTTAATAGGTTGTGGAGGACTGGATGTTAGTCATATGTGCAGAAGTCTAGATAGATCAAAGGTGACCAAATACTTGGCGAGAATGGAAGTCTTAGAGAAGTGAACTCTAAGTAAATATAGAAATCTTAGAGAAGTGAACTCTAGGCGAGTGGAAGTCTTGGAGATGAGGCTCGACAAGTGAAATTCCTAGAAATGAGACTAATCAAATGAAAATCCTAGTGGTGAAGCTAGGCAAGAGGAAGTACAAGTAGGATGAAGGGGCAATGGGCATAGTATCATAGATGAGGAGTCCGCAGGCACGAGAAGTTCCGACAGGTTGAAGTGAATCCTTAAGGTCGACATGTACTAGGCAGATAAGGAAGTCCTGGAGATACAAGATCTCTTGGCATAACATGCACTTAGCCTGGGTATCATTGGAGTTAGAGTAACAATCGACTAACGAAGAAGGTTTAGTGGACTAATGAATCCGAAACCACACAATTGTTGTTTGGAAGGATTTAGGGTAGAAGAAGTCGATTATGCTGGTTATAAGTCGATTGAGTAGGTGTCGACTCGACAATCACTTGGACTAGAATGCCAATAAACAAAATATTTCGTGGATCAGTCGACTGAGCTGGTGCATAAATGTTGATTGATGATATATTAGCAGTCGACTGCGAACAAAGTCAACGGACAATGTGGACAACCGAAGTAGATGATTCGGTCATGATTTTATCTAGTTTAATCTATTGATGGTAAGCAAGTAGTCGAATGAACCAATTAGATGAAGAAGAGGTCTAGTTCTAAACGAAATAGGCTATGTGCCACAGAGGAGTCAACTGATGATCAAAGAGCAATTGACTCATGTGAAGCAGTTTACTAATCAAAAGCAAGCCGTTGGTTGATGGCTTGTGAACCAAAGGATATAATCTTGTGGAGATTTCGAAGTACCACTTGTGATTAGTTGTAGGGAGAGTGCTGCTGCATTCCACGACTCTCTTGAGCAACATACAAGACCTATAGTAACCAAACAACAATCTTATTTGTGTAACTTTTATTATTATTATTGTATTTCATTTTGCTATTCTATTGTAATTTTGTCCTTCTTGTATTTGTTGTAAAAGGATAGGATTGTAAAAGTTTTTTCATCTGCCGAAGGTGTTTGAAGAAGCAAGTATAGTGGTGTTACCTAGAATGATCTATTGACGGATCATAAGCCATGGAATATGAATCAAAGATTCCGAACCATGTAAACTATAGTGGTATTTGTGTTTACTCTTTTTATTATTGTGCATGTAATTTGTTCTTCTTTATTATTCGTATATTCCACTACATACTAACGTTTTGTAGGAGAGCAAAAAATGAACGAATGTAAAAAAATTACATGTGCTTATTCACCCCCTTCTAGTCTCGTTGTCTAACTTGTTATATAAAATAGAAAATAGCCTCAGATAAAAATGGGAAAACTTATTGGATAAAGACAATGCTAGTGCAATGGTTGTGATGTGATGTTTTGGATTGACCTTTTAAAAGTGGCATTGAGTTTGAAACTGATAACTATCTACAAGAGAATCTCATCGGCAAAGCCGATGATGGTTTTTAAATAACTTGGCATAACCTACTTGACTTAACATTAAATATATAATAGGTTTTTAAAAAATTTGAGAATAAAGTGGAAACTTATGAAAGGTTGTTCTTAAATATGAAGTCATGGTTTTAGACTCTCAAGACGAGGCATTTATATTGGAAGAGAGACTCAGTGATGTTTGACATTAATATGAAAGAGAAGACCATGTAAAGTTCAAGCACTTATCCGTGAGAAAGCATAATGGAAGAGAAATAGTATAATCTATATTTTTAACTTGAAATTGACAAAATGATTGATAAAAATGAGTTATTCTAGTATCTATTTTAAGAGGGGTAAATTGAATTGTCACTTGCTTTATGAGGAAGTTGTCAAGTGAGTTAGTGACTCTCATAGAGGAGAACTGATAGAAGAGGAATAATCTCTAATCCATGGTTTTCAATTTCGTGCCATGCCGGTTGACACGGGCGAAATTTACCGTTCCGCCCATCGATCGACACCGGCATAGTACGACACTGCGATTATAAGACTGTCGCGACCTGTCGGGAGGGTGTCGCCATGGCGACCTCCACAGGGGTGAGGAGGGCGTCGTGATCCCGTGCGGTCTCCGCCGCAATGACTCTTGTTATTATGTTTATATATATATAATTTTAAAGTTTTTTTTAATTTTTAAACAAGTATTTCCTTTTCCCTATTAAAATTTTCCTTCTTAATTTTTTTCACTTTTATCCATTAATTTTTTTCCTATTTCATTTATTATTTTTTTCTTCCATCAAAATAAATAAATAGAAAAAATACTCTTAAGATAATAGATGAAAAGCAAAACCTCTTAACCTCTTTAACGATGATGATTATCCTTTTCCTTTCTTAGATAAACAATTAAATATAATATAATTTCTAATTTTATAAAATTTATTACTACTAATAAACTAAATTATTTAATTATTTTATATATAAATTTAATTTAATTTTAAATTGATCAAAATATATCTAAATTAAATATAGTTTAAACCTTTTTGATGGACTTCAATTAACCTAAATAGGTTAAATCGACTTTTACTCAATAAGAATCAAACATTTCATAAATAATATCAAAATTTAAACTCAACATTCAACATAAAAAGGGACAACCCAGTGCACGAAGCTCCCACTAATACGGATCCCAGGGAAGGGTCTATTCTACGTAGCCTTACCCTGCTTTGCAAAAGGTTGCCGTGACCTCGAGGTCACACGACAATAACTTTATCATTTTTTCATTCTCATTGAAAATTCCAATTTTAATAGTGCATTTAGTTCATAGGAATAATTCCTTATGAATTTTTATGGAATAAGTATTCCTATATTTGGTTGAAAAAATGATCTCAAATTATTAATTCCAATCAAATTTCTATTTAACTATTCTTTATATTCATTCTTCAAATCTTGAAACTTATATATTATTTTTTTATTCAACTCTTTAAAAATACATATTATAAATGAACAAAGCAGGTCGATTAATTTAGTTGGTCCTGATGTGAAGATTAATTTGGATGGACTAGTTCGATAATCATGCTAGTTAGTCTAATTTGCTTGTTGATCCATACAAAAAAGCCAGGGTTAGTCAATCTAATTGGGTTGACTGATATAATTAGGTCCAACACCCCATCAGACCAAGCATCTTGAATAGGCTAGGGCAAGCCAGTCTGGATGAATGAACCAATTAGGTTGGTTGGGACGGTTGAGCTGACCAACCAAATGGGTTTGACAAGTCAATCGAGTTAGATGGACAAGTGGATTGACTGGACGTAGTAGGCGAGCCGGTTGGATTGATTTCATTGAGCAAGAAGGCCAATTAAGCAAGGTGAGTGAGTCAAATGAGTTGGTCAAATGGGAGGGGTTGAATGGGCTAATCAAACCAGGAGGGCTGATCAACAAGCCAATAACTCGTGTTGTGCTTGTCCACTGAACTGGAGACTTTGCCAAAAAGGACTTATAATTATAGTTATTGAGTGACAAACTTAAAGAAGTAACAAGCTTAGTAGTTCACAAGCAGAGCCAGAATAAATGAAAATTGTAGGGTTAAAGAAAATGTTGCTGCTGAGGCATGTTATTGCAAAGGAGGTCTCTAATTTTGGACACAATGCTAGAGATTCTGCTGGTAGACCAATTGTGAAGGCAAGCTCTAGCTCTATGGTGATGAGATTGTGATAATATGTAGCAAGGATTGCAGAGAGGTTGCCTCATCAAAGGAGTTGAGAAGGTGAAGTTGGTTATTGCTTGCTCATTTAGAGTGTGGAACAAAATATGTGGATCACAAATGAACATTGCATGAGGACAATCACTGTCACATCCGGTGGTGTGGTAGTTGATGCTGCAAACAAAAGGTCAGAAGTTGAGAAGGATCTCAGATCTAGGAGATGTAGTGCCCAAATTTTATAAAGCCTTGTGTCAAATATGAAGTGTTTGGACTGGAATCACGAGTCACGAAGAGTGTCAACACAAATGTAGCCCAAATGTGTATTGATCAGTGATGGAGAGGAGAAAGCTTGACTGCGAATGTAATGTTGCAAATGCGAGAAGTTTTTTCTGTGTGCACAGAAAGGCATCACAACAACACAGGGTACTCGATGAAGAAATCTCATATTCAAAACCATGAAGGGAGGCCTGGAGTTGTATCACAAAGGGTATGCACAAAGGAATTCAACATGCGAAGAGTCTCACAACATGGAGGTGAGGTTTGCATGGGGTGTTTGTGTCGGGTGCTTGCATGGAGGGGAGACTTACATCGGTAGGTACTCTCAAGAGGAGACGTCTCTATGTAAAGGACAGTTGATTCAGACTTGGGACTTATGATGTGAAGTCAAAGGGGATTGTGGTTTCATGACAAAAGAACAATACAATGATGTGAGATAGTGAAGGGATTGACAGATGAAGGCAGGCAACAAGCAACTACAATGTTGTCAGCAGTGGTCATACCCAACAGGGAATATCTCTTTTGAGAACCCTAACAGTAGAATGGGTGCTTTGAACCATCTTAAGTTTAGGGAGGAAATATTCTACTGCATATTTGTAGTGGAACAATTACTTGTATATGCAGGACTCAATATTGAAACCCTAGACCTAAATACCAATAAGGACTGAACTCATTATAACGATAACCTCATTATGCAATACTCTGAACAGCATGCTTTCCCTAAGTACATGAGTAAGTTGCAAGAATTACTCCAATCAGATTGCTTTTGCAAGCTAATTCCACGTTTTAGAACATGCAATCATCTTTTACACTCTAATTTAAATTTAAATTTAAATAAACAGTCTTTTCTCTGCAACTTTCATTAAATGATGTTTGGTTTCTAGTTCTTATCAAAAGATTATTAGCCATCATAAGAACATCTAGCTTTTATGTTTTATGTCTTTGTTAGTAGGACTTAGCATACAACCCTCCCATATCGTTTGTTGTGTGAAAAATATTGTCCAATGATTCAATGAACCACACTCATTTATGAAAAGTGAGGAGAAGAAACGTAGGAGACTAAACAAAAGGAAGAAGAAACGTATGGGCTATGGGCTGCGGTTCATACCATAGATTAAAATATCATGCTGAGCCGGTCGAAACGGGCAAAACATTTTGTTCCACTTGCCGACCGACACGACCCGACATGAGACCCAGCGGCAGTCGCAGAGGCGTCGCGCGACCCCCACGGTTGCCGCAGAAGGCTCGCGTAAGTTGATTATCTCAATCAACTCCTAGCTATGATAGGGATAATCCAAAGAAACTTAATTAAACCCTAATAAAATTATCTAAATAATTATATATTTTATTTTAATTCTAAAAATATATAATAAAATTTGTAGTTATTTATTTATCTCTATGTTTTTTCTTTTTAAAAAAATTATTTTTATATATTTTTTATTTGTTAAATATTTATATTAAATATTTTATTTTAAGTTAATATATTCTATATTAAAAAAATATTGAAATTATATCGGCACGATATGATACGGTACTAAAACCGTATCGTCCCGATCATAGACCGAAACTCCGATACAACTTGAAATTTTAAACTTTGGCTCATACCATAGAGCGAGGTAGAGGAGTCAACTAACATTGGGACAAATGTCACATGGGTAGGGATAGGGATGTTTGGGACTACTTGCATTGCTATTAATGGAAAGTAAAAGGAAGAAGAGGCTTTTATAGCGATTGGAATTGTGAAAGCGGAGAGGATTGTAGCTTGAGTTGGGTGATCATAGAGAAATTAGGATGATTAAATTGTACCTCATACATCTATATTAATAAATAGATTAATCTAATCATATTAACTTATTATATATTTAACATTAGTTGACTTTATTATTATCTTAACCTCTACTAATTAACAAATTTCTTAAATATAATATTTATGAATTTTAATAATGACTACAATTACAATGATTTTATATATTAATTTTAGATATTAATATTAATATTTATACAAATATCATAATTGTTGTAGTTAAGGTCTGGGTTTCAAGTTGGGTCTAAGTTTAGTTTTTGACAAGAATGAGTGAGTCTGTTGATGTATTGTGTCGGTGATGAATTAAGGTGGAATAAGAAAAGAGATAAAGAAGAAAGACAATTATATATTATAAGCAAGGTTAAAATAACATTTCATGGCGAACATTATATCCCATCTTGAATGATACAGTTCTAACATTGGTTGTAATGACACATGCAACAAAATAATAACAAACATTAATTAAATTCAACTTGATGTGTGTTACTAAGGGGTGTAGGGTGTCACTATAGACAACACAAGTGACGTAGAAGAGATTTCTCGTGTTAATTACTATCATATTTTGGTAATTTACTGAAACTATATATTTTGATCGCATTGCTCAATATGATATAGATTTCAAACCATGGTTGTAAATGTATTTAATATTAGTTAACTTTAATATTGACTTAAATTCTACTATATTAACAAATTCATTAAGCAACAACAACCAAGCCTTTATCCACTAAGTGAGGTTGCCTTGGATCCTCCCACACCATTGAACTCGACCTACTATATCCTCATTTATATTAAAATGAATTTTAGCTAACTAAGTCTTCTTTGGTCTTCCTCTTTTTTTATTAATGTATATTTATCATAATCTCACATCACCTATTTGGGACATTTATTGGACGCCTAAGTATCTATTCATATCATCCTAATTGCGTCTTTTAAAGTTTTTTCTCAATACGTGTAATCCCGACTTTCACTTTATCATATGTCTGCACATCCACCTTAACTTCCTCATTTCTACGGTTCTTTTCATTTGCTCGTGCTCGCTTCATAACTTAACATTCAACTTCATATAATATACCAGGTCTAACAACCATTTTATAAAACTTCCCTTTAAACTATAAAGGTATCTTACGATCACAAAGAACATTTAACGTTCTCCTCCATTTTAACCATCTTGCTTGTATCCTATATAAATATCTCTATTAACCCCTTTATCCTTTTGTAAAAAACAATCATATATACTTAAAGCTCTCAATTAAAGGTAACTTGTCATTTCCTAGTTTAACAATTGTCTTGCTATGTTTAATACTACTAAACTTAAATTGCACACATATTGTCTGTACTTTACTAAACTTAAAACCTTTAATTTTTAGTGTTTTTCGCTATGATTCAAGTCTGACATTTACTCCTTATGTCTCATCGCCCAAAACAATGTCATATACAAATAATATGTACCATGATAATTTATCTTGGATGTGTCAGTCAGTTCATGACTAGTATAAAAAGGTATGGATTAGAGTTGATCTTTCATATAACCCCATCAAAACACTTCAGTTAATCCACCTGTAGTTTTCATTCTTGTCATACATCTTTATCATACACTTAATTTTTTCAATGTATGTTGCACTAGCACTTTTCTTTTTTAGGACACTATCATAAATTTTTTCTAGGTCAATAAATACTGTGTAAGTATTGTTTCTTTTTTTGATACTTTTTAATCAGTCGTTTGAGAAGATGTATAAGTTATATTATGGAGCTTTCAGACATGAATCCAAATTGAATTTCGATCGCCTTGGTCTTCTTAATTTTTTCTATCACTTTTTTTTCTAAAGTTTCATGGTATGACTCATTAGTTTAATGCCCTATAATTGACAAAATTTTATAAGTCTCCTTTGTTTTTATATAAGGGACTAGAGTACTTACCCTTCACTAATAAGATTTTTTTTTTCAATATTAGGTTGAATAATTTTGTAAATTATTTAATACCCTATTTCTCTAAGCATTTCTATACCTCTATTAGAATATGATCCCATCCAACCACTTTCCCATTTTGCATCTCATTTAATGTCTTTTTTACTTTTGAGGTTTGAATTTTTTGATAAAATATAAATTTCTATACTCCTGTGGCCTACTTAAGTTTCCTAAGAGAAAATAGTCACCTAAACCTTCATTAAAAAGTTGATGAAAATATTTCTTCTATTGCTCCTTTATTTCTCATCTTTCATTAGTACCTTTATTAGATTTATCTTTAATGTATTTTATTTAAGTAAAATTTTTTGTTTTTCTAACTATTCTATAGATGCCCCTTTTCCATACTTTTGTATCAAGCCGTTGAAACAAGCATTCAAAAGCTTTATTCTTGACTTCACTTGTTGTGGTCTCTTTCTTGGTTACTGCATACTTTTTAAAGTTTTTTTATGTTCATACAAGTGTACAAAAACTTATACATTGTTTGTTTTCATGCTACTTTCTCCTTTATTCCATCACTAAAATTCTTTATTTGGTGGTGCTCGTCCTCTTGACTCATCGAGTACGCTCTTGGCTACCGTTTTCAAATTTGATGTTATATTATCCCATATCATAATCGAGTCACGTATTTCTCCTAATACGCTCCTACCCTCTTCTTAAAGAAACTTTGCTTCCCACCTTTAACTTCTACCAATTGATCGTAAGAGCTATTCACATTTTCTTTCTACTAATACTAGTGACTAAAATCTCGTGCCGAACCGCCCAGTACGGGCGAAACGTACCGTTCCACTCGCACACCGAAACCGTCACTAGCACGCCCGAGGTTTCGAGGCTCACGGTCGGCCTCAGAGGCGTCGTGCGAGTCCCGCCGCCGGCCTCAGAGGCGTCGCGCGACGAGTCCGCCGCGGCCGCGGGGCTCCTGCGACGAGTCCGCCGCGGCCGTTGGGCTTGCGCGACGAGTCCGCCGCGGTTGCGGGACTCTCGCGACGAGTCCGCCGCGGTCCGGAGTTCGTCGCGGTCGCAGGGCTGTGGCGACGAGTCTGCCGGAGCAACAGTTCAAACAGTGTTATTAAATAAACTTTCGTTAATAGTTTCAATCAACTCCTGACTATAGTTGGGATATTTTAAATAGAATTAATTAAATCTTAATAAAATTATCCTATTAATTATATATATATATATTTTAAAAATATTTTAATTTTATTCTTGTATTTTAAATATTTAGATTATTTTTTTATTCTTAATTAATATATTTTATATTTAAAAAATACCGAAATCATATCGGCACGATACGATACCGAAACCGTATCGTTCCGATCCAAAACCGAAACCTCGACACGGTTAAACCTTGCTCAAGGTCACATCTTTGTCAACAATCTTATGAGAGAGAATAGAATATTTGAGGAAAATAATTATATTATTGATTGTATGAACAAAACAGTGGAACATTACTAATATTATATCTTTGCATAGAGCTTAACAAAGGCATAAATTTTTTGTAGTTGACCCTAAATTGATGATTTATGGTGGTTGAATGAAGGAAACAATGAGATGATCTCTTTTATACTTAAGACTTTACATAACTTGGTGTGGTAGGATAGGCACAAGGTTTCAAAAAAGCGTATGTTGTTGACCCACTGCATAGCCATATGTGGTATGCTTTTTCAGTTTGTATTAAATTATTTGACAATATTTATATTGATATCTCAAGCTTTCATCACTTGCAAAATAACTATTTAAGCTAACACTTATAAATTAGAAGCTAGTAAATAAGGTAGCTTAGGTTTGAAGTCAACTTGGTTTAGTTTGAATTAGTTTAAATGAACCAAATAAGGTTTTTAAACTGCATATGTAGATTGCATTTGCTATATGTGGTTGCTATGCATTCCCATTTCAAATCTGCCTAAGTGGCCATGTGTGCTCAAGCAGGGGGCTTTCTAAAACCATGAATGGGCAAAATGGATTAGATGTGCTGAAACTAGTAAACATTGATATAAACTTGTATTTTTAAACCAAGCATAAATAATAATAAAAAATCAAAATTTAGAATTTATTCAGATATATTTTTGAATGATTTTTTAAAAGATTTGCATTATGACCCCACTCCCAATTGCACTTACTCTGCTATCTAACATTTTAATTTTCCATACATTAAAATTCTATTAATTTGCAGAATCACATCTGAAAGTGATGGCAGGGAAGCTTGCAATATCCTTCATGCAGCTGGACCTTCAAAGGTTTACACTTTCATATAAATATGAATATGAAATTCAATTCTTCTCTTTTAATTGTTAAATCTTAGTTTTCTAGCTGAAGAAAATTCTGGTTCATTTACAAATAAATTATATGGAATGTTTATCCATAGGAACATCATCTTGCGCTAAAGTAATTAACATGTGGAATATAATATTTGCTTTGATAGGCATGGATAAAATACTTTGGTTTTCCATTTATACAGCATATTCTTATTTGATTTCTTTATATCAGGTGGTAATAACCAGCTTAAATATAACGGACAAGCTCCTCCTCATTGGCAGCCATCAGAAAGTCAAGGTACTGCTCTAAACCTTTTTGTATGAATGTCGAAACAATTAAGGGCAAGGTACTTGGCAGGAGATTGATAGATCATAATCATTCTGACATTGTAACTTGTAAAGGTTGTACAGATAAATGGTTACTTTGCCTTTACAACATTAATTGAAACACAGGGATGAGAAGAAAGGTGACTAAACCCTAAATAGCAATGTGGCTAGATGAATCATCTTGCTACTAGTATATATACTTGGAACAACTCAATATGGTTTGAATGCTTTTTCATTGCAGGATCAGCCTCCTAAACAGTTTAAGATAGTGATCCCTAAGATACCTGCATATTTTACGGTATGTGCCACTAATAATTCTTGTCAGATGTTTGGGATCCTGTTAATTCCAATCTTTATACTGTTTGCCAATTTGTTTTTCACATTCAATGAGAATACTTCTTTCACTGTCCGCATGGATCTTTTATAATTTGTATAGGATGATTTTATGTGTTGTCAATACTCAGTAGATTAGCCAATAGTTTTAATTGTTATGCCTGTTGTCCCATTCTCAAGAATGTCAAGTGAAATTTAAATAGACCCATGGTAAATCTTTGTTGAATGTGTTTTATTGTAACACAGGGTACAGGTGACTTGATGACTGCTCTTCTATTAGGATGGAGCAATGTAAGGCTTCATTTTACAGTAGTTTCATAACAATCAAATATGTACCCAATGTGGAAAGTTCTGGTGTTCATTTTATCTTTTCTTCATATTTGATGTTCAGAAATATCCAGATAATCTTGAGAAAGCATCAGAGCTTGCAGTATCAAGCTTACAGGTACTTGAATATTCTCCTCTCGTTTTTTTTCTTCTGAATTTGCTGATTAGATTTTGAAGTGATGTTCAACTTGTCTTTTCATGAATCATTAACATAAGAATTTTGTTCTATTAATCCGTTTCAGGCGCTGCTGCGGAGAACATTAGCAGACTATAAAGCTGCAGGCTTTGACCCACAATCTAGCAGCTTAGAAATCAGATTAATTCAGAGTCAAGATGATATTAGGAACCCAGAGGCCGAATTTAAGGCTGAGAGTTTCAACCATTGATCATTATCTTGATTAAACCAACACTTCAAAAATAGACATCAAAGTTTGGGCTACTATCTTCACAAGTAAATTTACATCATTCTTTTTTTTTTGGAGAGAACTACTCATTCAGTATAATTTGTTTTAAAATCGTTTTATAAATCAAGCACTGAATTAACAGAAATATATTAGTTATTTCTTGCAGTCTATATATTAATTACTGAGATGTCTTCAATCTTTCCCCCCATGAAAAGTAAAATAGTTTGGATGCTTTCCATATGTTTTTTTTGACATTTTTTACCTCGATGTTAGTCTGTGGCTTATATTTGCACCGTTTTCCCGAGAAATATAAATGAATTTCAGTCTGTTCCTCGGTATGTGAAGCAACTCTACTACCCACTGCTTTAATGATCACCCAATTCCTCCAGTTTGATCCTATCTACAACTCTGTTCATTGGACTGATAACACTCAGATCGTTGTGGTTCACCAAAATTGAATTTGGAAAAGGCATTGCCTTCCTGTAAATGGGTGTCTTTATTTTATTAACATAAAGCATCTCTCATCTTATCTCATAAACAAAGCGAATCACGTCGATTAAAAAAGCATTTTTAAGTCCAGTGCACCCTTCATTTTATTAACATAAGCAACTCTCAACTTAAACAACCAAAATCAATCACCACCTCAATTTCAAAACAACATACAAAAAGATCGTTATTGAGTCCAATGCATATCGGGCGTGCAAATATTAAACATCATTTGAAAGCTTCTAAGATGCAGTTGAGCCTCAGCCTGGCGTCCTTACATATATACATATATATTACAAAGTAAACTAAGCATATTAACCAGTGTTCCTCATTCCTGCAGCAATGCCATTGATCGTAATGAGAAGTGCATCCCGAAGTTTATGGTTATCATCATCATGCCTTAGCCTTTGCAGAATCTCAACCTGCAGGAGATTAAGAGGATTGAGATATGGCAACCTGTTTTCAATCAGCCTCCTCAAACTTCGATTGTTGTCCGAGAGTTTCTCATGGCCACTAACAATTAGCACAAACTTCTCCGTCGTCTGTAACTCTGACCTTAACTGGGAGCCTAGGGCCCTTCTGCTCTCAGAGACAAGCATCTCTTCATAATGTTTCGCGATGGGAATGTCAGCCTTCGCGACTACCATTTCAATAAGATCAATGGTCGACTGGAAAAAAGGCCACTCCTTGTACATAGCCTTGAGGTCTTCTTGGTACCCCTTATCACATGCATCCTGGAGGCCAGAACCCACTCCGAGCCATGCAGGGAGCACAAACCTTGTTTGGGTCCAAGCGAAGAGCCATGGAATGGCCCGAAGGTGCCCAATTCCAGTGGACGCCTTCCTACGTGTAGGGCGGCTTCCAATGTTCAGGAATCCAAGCTCAGCCTGAGGAGTGGCCTCCTGGAAGTAGCCTAGGAAATCGGGGTTCTCATATACAGTGCTCCGGTAGTAATTGCAACTCGCCTTGGAGATTTCCTCCATGACATGACGCCATTTCTCCTCTCTAGGTGGGAGTGGAGGATTCATTGTTGCAAGAAGTACAGCCGTCGTATAGATCTCAAGTTGCCTTACTGCTGTCTGGGGAAGACCAAACTTTGCCTGGACCATCTCACCTTGTTCTGTCGACCGGAGGGTTCCCTGCCATCAGAGAGAATGATGTCTCTCAGTTGCACTAAGGATGTTTATGAAGATTAACCCATATAAACATATAAGAAATCACCAAGCTTAGTTTAAAATTTTTATTAAAAATGAATGCTAAGAGACGTGGCCATTTTCTCAGCCACTTTCTGCCTTGTCCGTCTTTCTTTTACTGTTTTCTCTAATTTACGAGACATTTGTGACGTCAAGTGTAGGGCAGAATTAGAAGCAATGACATTTGTTCCATTAAGACCAAGAAGGCATTGGTTGCTTGTGGTCCAGTTTGAAATAAATATGTATGAATATAAAGACTCGCTGCATTTTGGGTTCAGCATCTATTCTTCAAACTTTATAAAAATGCTCATCATAAGAGTACACAATTTGACGAACTACTAGCATGCTAGTGAATACAAGTATTCCATATTAACATTAAAGGAAGAGAATAGATTCAACTTTATAAAATGAATATACATACTGTAATGCAGGAGAACCACTACCTATAGCAAAATCTCAAAGAATTAATAAACATAAATACTTATGAGGATTCTGTATGGAAGTTCTTATTGCATATTTCTGTATCAGCACGAAACATAAAAGTCTATCTGAAACAGGATTAACACTTCTCAGTAAAAGATTTTACTATGGCAGCTGAGTCATTGGATCATAATTCACACATATATTGAAGTACTAAATTAAAGGATTCCAGGGTTCATTTTAACTTATGTATGCAAAATGTGAAATAGACTTAGCCAGATTGGGCTCAACACAGTGAAGTAATTCACCAGAGCTGACATACCATTACGGAACCAGGAGGCTGTGACTGTATGGCTAGATATGTTGGGCCGCCGCCACGACCAATGCTACCACCTCGGCCATGGAAAAGTGTAACTTTAATTCCATACTCTTTACAGGCGGCAACAACATCCTCTTGAGCCTTGTATAGCTCCCATGCAGCAGTAAATCGCCCAGCATCTTTACCAGAATCAGAGTAACCGACCATAACCTGGAAATTATTTGCCAGTTGCCACCATTAGAGATGAGAATTAGGAAGGGAATAGTAAAGTAAAATATCATCACCTCTTGGTGCCCGTTATGGTTCTTTATAATGTGCTCCCTGTACCAATCGATTGACAGTAACTTTCTGATCACAGAGCCAGCTGCTCTGAGATCTTTCACAGTTTCAAACAGAGGGACAACTCTAAGCCTGTAAAAGGCAAAGGTATATAATTCACACAATTTATGTAGATACTCCTTCCATCATTTGGCCCAGAGTTATTGTTCCTAGATATTTATTACTATTTGTTCTAAGATTCTCTCTATTCAGAAACATATTTGCTAGTATATGTAAACCAGACTGTTCAAATTTCAAGAAACAAGTTCCTACATAGATTCTCTATAACATTTAATCATGCTGAAATTAATAATTAATAATCTTACGTTCCTCCAGGACATAGTCTTCCTAGTTCCCCACTGACTGAAAGTCTAGCATCTTTCTGCAATAGTTCTACAGCAAGAACATCACTTGCCTGCCATTTGCAGGTTCTGCCTTAGAGCAAATATTTAAATGGCAAGGTAATAATTAGTGTATTCGGTAAGTACATTTGAAGCCATTGAAATCACATATGCACCAAATGAGTCGCTCCCTAGTTCAGCAGCAACCCTAAAAGTGTCAAGAACCTCTTTCACATCTGAAGTCACCTGAAACACATCTAATTTTGGATGAATGAGAAACAAATGCTACTCGTTCCATTCAACCATAGCAGATGCAATTGCAAATATCAGCACAAGGAGCATGAGCAATCAAACATGTGCAGAAGGCAAACAATGGAACATTTCTTAATCTCTATTCATTAATAGATCAGTAGGTCACAGTAGATAAGTTAATAAGAAACTTGAAAATTTAAGCTTAAACTCATATTCTCAACATCAGTGGGAGCACAATTTCATAAAAAACAAGTTCTGAAATCCTAGATATGAACTCTTCCCAACAAAGTCAAAGGATATTCTTGCTACATGTTATTTATGTAAAAACAAAGCACTGCAATCGACAACCAGGTTCCTGATAGGGTTTGCAAAATGTTTGATATTTGATTTCAAATATGCTCTGTAATTGTGGTTTACCATAACACTCTTAGCATGGTGTTCTTACTGTCAGTGAGATACAGAATCATATATAATCTCCAAAGGTAATTAAGCTGCCAAGAATTCAATCCAACCTCAGCGCCACATTAATTAATTTACTTCTTTGTGCTGTTTTATTATATCCTATCACTTGTCAATTAATACACTGGCTTGGTTTACTAGAGTGGAAAGATAGAAGGGAAAGGGAGGTGGAGGGAATGGATTGTGCTGTTTTCCTCTCCCTCTTCTTCCTCGACCAAACCATTATTGAGGTTTAATGAACCATATCTAGCAAAATAAAAACAATTAGGTGGTTCAACCAAGCAATGCATATTCACTTTTATGCACTTAAAGTAGTTCTTCATAATCTCAAATTTTGACAATTATAAACTAATCCAGTAACGTAGCTCACCTGATTCATTTTTTCATCAAAGTCTATTCTCAAAAACAGTATCTCGAGCATTTATTAGATATAGACCATTAAACATTTTGTGTCAATATATAAAGGAGGTTTTAGTAACTACTCTACAAGAGTATGTTATTTAATAAATAAAGCCTATCAATGAAATTTAGATTGTATCAACATGATCAATGATTAACTAAATTAGAAAGGTAAGCCTATTCTCAAGGAATACTTCAAACAGAATTAATGTCATATAAACAGTGATTTCAATGGCACAAACAACATTTGAAGATAGTGAGTCGACATACTTCTATGCTAAGTGGAATTAGAGGGCGTTTTCCTTTCAGCTCTCTAGTCAAAAAATCCAACTTTTTCTCTTCATCCCATTCAGTGTACAATCCCATGTCTAAGTATTTAGTAACAGCGTCTAGAGTTTCAGAATGTCTGCTGGCTTCCTGTAAATGGTTGATACACGGTTAATATATAATATACCTAACAAAATGCACAACTACTTCCATACTGAAGCTAATAAAATTAACAATTAGTACCTGACGTAAATCAAGCTTCATTAAGACCATGCCAAAGGTCGCTACTCTTCTTATCAGATCTGCTAACCGCCCATCAGCAAGAATGCCAGATCCACATGAATGCTTCAAAGAAGTGAACATAGAAGATTGGTGGATGACTGTTGAACAGCATAAGAAAGCTACAAATATTTGATAGAAAGAATAAGAAGTACAAGAGAGACAAGACTAATACCAAAGACTCATAACAAAGAATAAGTGGTTCAAGAAGCTGCTCTGAAGTTTCATAGTATTCTCTAGGATCGTGTTCAGATGGCAGATCCTCAAGTTGAAGCTCTAGTCGTCTTTGAGTCTTGAGGAGCTAATGTACATGTTGATAGAACATAAAATTAGGCTTGCTACATCTATTAAAACATTGAAAACGATAAAAATCTAACTTTCTTGGGCAAATTAGAGAAACAAACCACATAACTTCTAGCATTTAAGATTATTTATCGAGATAGCATTTAGCATAATTTGTCGAGATACTAGGCAAGCAAAAAGGTAAAACTAACCTTATCTTTGACATTGCCAAGAAAAACCCTGTAAGGAGTGAATCCAGGACGTTGATGCAGGCTAGGTTCTAAAAGCTTCTGAAAGTTTGACCTACCCATTTGAGATTCGACAAATAATTTCCTTTGTGCAGGATGCTGACTTGAACTTGGCCTATTCAATTTTTGAGACCCTGTTACTGATGACTGGCTAGTAGGGCTAGGTAAATAACCACCATCTTCAGTTTTTGGCAAGGACAAACTCAGTTGAACTGGAGATTTTTTATCATTCTGTAGAAAAACAAATAAGTCAGTTGACCTTAATACATGTGTATCTCTCAAGTTTCAACTGAAGGACGATAGAGTGTCTAAGTACCTCAGGATATGAATGAGTGAAATAATCCAAACAATATCTATTAAGACTTACCTGACGATTAATGTTGCCTGGAACTTTCACTACAGGATATTCAGACCCTCCATCACTGCATTCTACATGAAAAATAAACAACCAATGATGATTGTTTTATGACCATAATGCATTAAAAAAATCAACTGGCAACTTGTTACACAAGTTAAAAGCAACTTTTTGTAAGCAATAATGATAGTTGAATGTTGATACATTGAGCATATACCAAAAGAAAATAGATACAGGGGAAAATGGGAGCATAAACCACTTCCTGTTAAAGTCCATGGTTAAAGCATCATTAAAATTCGATTGCAAACACTATGCTTTTGCAATTCATAGTATAAGATGGTATTGTGTGGAATAAAGCACAATAAGATATCATGATTATTTACCTGTGCAAGCTGGAAGATATGCACCAGCAGGAAGCTGTGCTGGCAATGCGGATATATGCTGATTTTGATGCTTTAGCAGGGTTTGATTTATGCTTGAATTCCATTTTTCAGAATGCAAGTCTTCTGATTCTGATTCTGCACTTACAACGTCAAATATTTACTTTGAAAGAACAGCTACAAAATTTCAACTAATCATTTTATTATTCATTAAACTAATTACCCTTGTGCAGCAGCCTTGTTGCATAAAAACATAGTTTCAACAAAGAATAAGTTATAGGTAGGAACAAGGGCGTATGGTAAGTATGGGCTTGACTGGGCTCAAGCCCAACAAAGACCCACAAGTTTTTTTTATATATAGGTATATATGGTCTAAAATTTTACCAAAGTCCACCTAATTATTTTCTCCTACCCAAACCCTATCACAATTCTCTTCTCCACAAATCGATATAGAGTACATAATTGATAGGTTTGATCTCTTGAAAAATCGAAAGTTGCAACTAAAGTAGTATTTTATTGAAATTACATCTCTTTTGGCATAAATTGTATCTTTTCGTTTATGCATACTATATCATTATTAACGTTTGAACTTTTGACAAATATTTATCTAGATTTGATGATTTTATAAGAAACTTGTGGTTTGCACTTAAATTTTTATGTTATGTTGAAAATGATATAGTAATTTCTAGCTTAAGATTTTAGTTTTCCAGCCTCCCCTATTTCAAAATTCTGGCTACGCCCCTGGGTAGGAAATTTATGTTTCAGCAAAAAAAAAAAATGCAATTTAAGTAAATTAATAGCCATGACAATATTTAGCAAGCTCTTGCAGATAACTAAGAAAGAGATGCTTAGACGTTTGGCTTCAGGCTTCAGCACAGGCTTCCTCTCAAACAGTGTTTGTGTATTTTATAAATGTATATATACGCTCCAAAACGCAGACGCAATCAGAAAATTGATCTGGCTCAGGTTATGTTTTATATTTTTCAGTTTTTAAGTTTTATCTCTTTTTCCTGGATTTTTTCAGTATAAGATATTTATGTGATACATGATATGTGATACATGTGGCATATGACAAAATATATCATAAGTAGGTTAGAAAACCATGAACCCAACCCAAGTTTTATAATATGCAGATCTAGAAACTTGACTAAAACCCAAAGAACTCTTCTTTTTTTTTTTGCATCAGTTCGGTTTTCTGGATCAAGTAGGATATGTTGGATTTGTTACTCACTCCTAGTTAAACCTAATAATTAGAATTGCACTTATGAAAATCATAATTGGCATAAGGCTCAACCCTACAGGCATCATGGGAGATAAGTGAGATTAAGTTGTAGAAAAACAATTAGATGTGTATACATACAACATAAAAAGGGGATGTGCTAAGAAAGTTCAGTTAAACTTCTATCAACCAATTTGAATGGTGTTGTTGAACAGACATATAGGAATTAGACACGCATCTAATGGTTGCACACTTGATCTTAGTTATATTTATCTTGATAAAAATGAGATATTTCTTTGATTTCTAAGACCATTGCTCATAATCAAGCACCTTATCAAGCATTATGACATGAGTTGACTAACCAAACTGATCTTATATAGATGGAAACAAAGCATATTTTGACTTAAAAAGGAAATATGTGCACAAATCCAATAGCCGAAGCTTTATCTATAGGGAGGAAGGAAGGAAGCTCTTGTTCGGAGGGAGAAAAGGATGTTGGAATGCTTTGGTCTTACTGAATTCGAGTGTTTCCGATCAGTTCAATCCCTGGTCCTCTTATAGAACACTCTACATCTTATTAGATTGTCTCTTGAACTAATCCATCCAATCTTGATCTGGACCCTTGGATCGCTTGGACTATCCAAATTGCACAAGTTCAAGACACTTGTTCATCTAAATCCATCGGATCATTAGGTCGCACCATTAGTCGAAATTGGATCATTAGCACTTGCGATCCATTGGCAGACTATCCTACATAGCGGCCTAAGTCAAGAGAAGCTTCCTATGTGGTCATCAATTAAATATGCACCTCAAGACAACTCGCAATAATGTGCACATGGGAAGTGCAAAGTGAGCTAACAAATACATTATGTCTCAGGTGCACCACATAAATCTCATTTGCCATGTGTGCCCAACTGCCCATGTGTACCGCATGGACAGCAGATCAATGCCCATTGCACAACCACACAATGCAGTGCGTTGCACAACACCACTCACATGAACTCACTATGTTTGAAGCACATGGTGCCTCCACAAACTCCACCTTTTTCTCATAGTATTTTTTCAGTACATCCATATCAAATGTCCTAAAACTCCCTCCAAGCATTAGATAGATTAAAATTCATATGTGAACTTACCATGACATCCAAAAACTCTCTTCTTTCTCTTCCTTTTCTATGTTTTGAAAACCTTAATGGAAAACCCTTTTATTTTGAAAAAATTACAACATACATATTTTCTCTAAAAGCAGATTACATCATATCATCAATGATACACTGGTATCAATTTGATTATTCCAACAATAGAAACCAAAGATAAATATATTGCTTATGCAGGCTCAACAAGAAGTATGAAATTCAGTTCAAAATAAACAAAAAAACACTACTTGGTAGTTTTAATGTGACTTTAAGTAATAGACGGGTTCCGCTTATAATATAGTTTCAACTCTAAGTTATCCGTGTCACATCTTCTTATCTCAATGTATGCACATTAGAAACTAGATTTTGGAAGAACAATATTCAAGGAAACTACCTAACAAACAAGGATAATTGCTAGGAAAAATCCATTCAAAACCATTCAGTACTATAATAGGGGCGTCCACAACCTTAAGTTAAAAAATATTGAAGAATATTAATTCTATCAAGGATGTTCATTGACTATAAGTATAGAGAAAAGTACACCACTTCATAGTCCTACACTACCAAGTACAGGCATCCATAAAGTGCTTTTAGCAAGTGGCACTCCTCTCCCCTGTAGTCATTTTGGGAACACTTTAACATTATATAAGAGCCTCAACCCATATCTATGTCATGATGGCCAAGTGAGGACATCCTACTTGTGCTCAGAGCCCTAACCTATACCTTTGATTCCGGTGGCTGTGTTTGGGTGTATTTAGGACATTAATTCATACCTTTGAACCTGATGGAACATGAGAGTGCTTCATGCCCGACAGTGTAAAGGATGGCACGCCATCTCATTGTCCCACATGGCCTAGTGTTCAGGAGGTAACCCTCCTAGTGCATATTCATTGTGGATGGATTAGCAAGCTCACCAAGCATGTACAAGAATCATAATAATTCCGGTTTTGCTACAGAGAATGATGATTTGTTTTAGTAGAGAGAAAAATAATCATATTCTTTCCTATGAATAAGCAAATTTAATTATCTCCTTGAACAACTTCACCAACCTGATACAATCTATAAACCAACACCTAGATAAGTTTCACTATGTTATTAATTTTACTCGGTGCAGGCCAGAGGTTACTATAAAAGATAAAATAACAAATACTACTATGCAGAGCAACTATATGTAATATTGATAGATAACAGAAAATAATTTGAGATGGTATAAATATGTTCAAAGGCAACTAATAAATTTAGACAAGTTGAATCAATCAGACTAGAATTTATAATCAGTAGAGGGAGATCACAAGCTCTAATTAAACTAGTAATAAGTGTTAACTGATGTTCTTGATGATCATCATCATAATACTTGAAACTTCAACAGTTTTTTTGTCCAGAATATAAGGAATAGATTCACTGCTTAAAACTGCCTAGATCCTAGCAAGGAAAAATAGGAAGCTGATAGACAAACTTTGGTGACTAACGCTTCTATGACCTTGACATACTAGCATATAAATGGATAAGTGTTTTTTTTCCAGATTGTCAAACGCGATAGGAAGGCGAAACCATGCAAATATTCTCGGAAAAAACATTTTCATAATTGAAAAGATCCATTTAGGAAGATCTTGCACCGAGTAGAAAACTTTATATTGTGATAATATTTTCCATGCATAACCAAGTTAATTTACCACCTCGCCATCTATCAATGATAGAAGCACACTGCGCCTGGCGCGGCACGGTAAAGACATTTTGGATGCACGTGAGAGACCACGGTTCGCTGGGGCATGCATCTGCGCAGAATTTGGTGGGAAAATTGTGCTGAACGGCCTTGGTCGAAGTAGCCACATGCGGATAAAATTAAGAGTTTGTCCTCGCAAGCAGAGTACTCGCTTCAGTGTTGGAAGCGCCTTACAGGGATGGCGAAGACCACGGAGATCGGCTGCCGGCTTATTACTATGAGCGTTTCTGGATGTACCTAGTGGGCGAACAAGGAGGGAGGGCCGCCCACCTCTTGGACTAGTCGGGCGAAGTCTGGACACTTGGATTATCAACAAACAAAAAAATGATAGAAGCACACTAGCCCCTCGAGCTACGGTGCAGCGGCAAGGCGCCCATGCAGTCTCCCAAGCACCCATGGTTCGATTCTCAACTACGATGCACTGCAAGGATGTTGGGCTGCTATCCGCCCGCCACTTACACTTTCGGATTTATCCTAGTGGCCGGTGAGAAACTTTCGTGGGGCCAGGCCGGTCGAATGATAGCCCCCCCCCCTAGACTTGGTGTGGTGGTAAGAGGCAGTTCCCAAGCAATTAGGGTTCAATTCCCATGCAAGGTACACCTACGGAGATTGAACTACTGGTGATGTTGGATCACCATGTCAGGAGCCACCACACTTCCTGGATTTACTTGGTGGATGGAATGTGAGGCCGGACCGTCCATACCGAGATTAGTCAACTCGCAAAAACTGGATACCCGGTTACAAAAAAAAATGATAGAAGCACACTAGCAAATGCAAACATATATTAGACTAACAAACCTTGGAGTAAGATTTCCTGTGCCAACTTAGCCAATGTATCACTGCATCTGTTAATAGATAACTCAAATTTTAGATTATCAACCTCTCGAATGTAAAGATCAATTGCCATCCACTGTGACAGCAATGAAACATCCCTGGTAACCTGCAACAAACAGAACAGATACCTCTGATTGACAGCAAGGAAAAACATGAGTTTCAACAAACAAGCATCGCAAACAAGGTGTGATTACCAGCATGTCTTTATATTAAATGTTGAAAGAACAGTTTATTTATTCAAACACTGCACACCATTAACTAGTGCTCAAGCATTTTGCGCAAATGGTAAGACCTAACAAGTTAATGGTTATCTATATTTGTTGTGACAATTTGTATCAAAATAGAGCTAATGCTAGCCACAGTGAGGTGTTTGAATAGGGCTTTGCATGTGAGGCAGAGCCACTTATAGACCTCTAACAATTAGGCAATTAGGCATGGTTCTAGACTACAAGAGTTTTAAGCCTCAATGAAAATCTAAAGCATTGAGGAAAATAGTGTTATATTATTTATCTTTTGTTTTTTTTAAAAACAAGGACCTGATTGCATTGCGCAAATTGCAAGTCACCTTATAGAATGACATGTTCGCCCGATCGGAAAAGGTAGTTCCTCCCCTTAGAACCATACAGGAGAGTTTCCTACCTCATACGGCTCTACAAAGGCTTCTTTTCACCATGTCTTAATCTACCTTATGTTAATTAAATTAGATTTGTCATAAAAGTCTCCCATTTTTGTTAGGTTAGCCAGGATAAGTTAATTATATAAGTTTAAAACTCCAATTTTTTTAGAGAAGAAGAGAAAACTCAAAGAGAGAAAAGCTACTTGAGATTGAATGAATTAAAGTTGTTTGTGCCCCTTAACTTACCTCTCTATCTTGTAAAAGAGACCTCAATCAAACAACCATAACCAAAATTGTGAATTTAGTCGCGACATTGAAGGGGAGCCTTGGGCTGTTGTCACCTTGTGGTCACGGCTTCAAATCGCAGAAATGACCTCTTGTAATGCAAGATAAGATTGTGTAATCCAATATGTTCTAACCTTCTCCGGTATCCCGCATTGGCAGGAGTTTCATGCACCAGACTGTCCTTTTTTATGTTATTGAGGAAAGCAGAATTTAAGCGCAAGACCCCGTATATCAAATTCGGTTGGTTAAACATTTGTTCTAAAAGCTTGAATTATTAGGGACTAGACAATATATTTAAACAATTAAGCATTTGATGTATGTAGGTTAGGTCAAGCATTCAGTTAATCACCATAATTTTGACAAATTCAAGACATATCCTCCTGCACATGAGAACTCATATAACTTGGTAGATACATAAAAAATCTGTCATGTTATTACAGTTAACTAAACAGAAAAAGAAACATTACAAAAAAACAATAAAAAATCATTATGGATAGTCTGTTTAGTCCTCCAAAGAAATGCCAGAAATGCCATTATGGATAGTCCGTTTAGTCTCCCATTGGACTCATGTAGATAATTGTATTAATTTGTAGACCCAAATGGATTTACATTTTAATTTGTGCTTGAACATTTAGGTCATGTGATCCAGTTCTTAAGAACCAACTCATTATTTTACCATTTCCAATACGAGATCAAAGTGATGTATAACAAGTACATGTAATATTGTATTCTTTGTCAAGTTGATTTCAAATGCTGGAGACCTATACTTCTCAATATTACTAAAGACTGAAATACAATTAATCAGGGTCAACGAACATAACTTCAACTCATGGTTTTAGGTCAAAAAAATTTGACTCCGATAGTCCAGTTAATTTTGTAGGCAAGCAGTATAGTTTCTTGCCACAAAGGTGTTCCTGTAGCTTTTTCATATTATAAAGCACCATATGAATCAGTTAGAAATTAGAAAAGTATAGCTTAGCACAGCACATCATCAAGAATTTGAGTATATCCATTGTTAACAATGAGTAAAGAACTGCATTTGATCTTGAACCCATGGGAACAATCCTTTCATAATTCAAGGAAAGTGATGGGATCCAAAACATATACTTGATATTTATAATTGACATGATGCTTGGGCAACAAGGGGGAAAATTGAATAAAAATTACTGAATTGGTAACATCACTCTTGATGAGAAAAAAAAAGTTAGAAATAGCACATTCAGGTGTTAACTATTTACTTACACATTGAATATACATATAAAGAACTTACTTTTGATGTAACATTCGGATTTCCATCTCGATCACCACCCATCCAAGAACCAAATTTTATAGGTGTGCAGGTTAGTGGAAGTGGCTTACCAGTGTGCTGTCAGTGACAAAAATAATTGTGATAAGAGAAAATCACAGTTCTTAAGATCTCATCAAAGTCAAGAAACAGAAAGAAAGGAACCTTTTTCAAAGCATTGCTGACACGACGGAGATAATGTGGTACAGCTTTCCAAAGCGACTGCTCAACTATGTGCAAACCTATAAATCACAAATGTAGACTTCACCAGAATGCTTTCAGGATACAAAATTATACAAGTTTTTTCTTTATCTTCAGAAAAGAATTATACCAGCTCTTGCTTCGTCAACAGGAGTAGGCTTATAACGTCTTAATTCATCTGTCTGCCATAATGCAGTGACCTCCCGTACCTACGGAAACAAAAGACTTATATGACAATTTGGACTCAGTTAACTTAGAAGACTCTAGGTGAGAGGTTACCAGATCTTCTATCAGCATTTCTTTATCTTCATGGCTTAGATCAGGTCTGTCATTATACTCCAGAAGGTGCTGCAGCATTGGTCAAGGTATTAAAACAAAAAGGCACAACATATTAGACCATAGAACTGAAAGATGAATTGGTATGGTAAAGTAACTTTGCAACCATAGCAAGTGTTATAATATCCATATAAAATGAACTGTGAACTGATTCCAGTTAAGAACATGCTGTGGTTTGCCTCTATTGAATATTGTGAAGAAGGTTTCTAGGCACAATTGTAAATAGAACTAGCTGCCTCTGATGGTACCCCCAAAACCACAATCTAGAACCCAAGGCATTTGTGGCTCAAAATTCATCTATTTTCTTCCTGCAATATCATCCTGGCTCATCATGATCAAACAAACACATCTTATCAGGTATATTCACAATATTTGCACGTGGTTGTGTTCTTAATTATTCAATGTACATGCTGCTTTCACTATCAATGGCACGATTAGTGAATTTCTTGCAAACTAGCTAGTAGCACATACTTGCTCAGAAATAACATCAGCTAGCAAAATAAATTGTGTCAGACACAATCATTATGTCACAAGAGCACAGAAACAAGAGGTTTGTCCATTTTGCAAGTAGGCTTCTATATCCAATTTCATGGTTCATGAGGGTAGGCTTAGTCAATTGTTATGGTGTCAGACACAATGACTTCTGAAATAGCACTCCCATGGCTTGTAGTGGCCTCTCTTCTTAGAACATAATTGCATGTCAAGCCATGTGCTATTGCATAAAGTGTCCTGATCTTGCTATGAGTAATCAAATTTGGTTGATATGGAGGTAAAAGGGATAAAGCAAGCATTTGCTAATGTTATTTTGAGCTGTTCTTGAAGAAAACTCATCGATTACATCAAATTTGGTCTCCACTTTCCACAGTAAAAACAAAATGATGGAATACAAAATCATTTAGAATAAGGATGATGGTCCAAAACAAGTGATTCTGATGGATCAATTTTTTGCATGTTTAAGCAAAAGAAAAGATAGATGAGCTCTGGAGTATACTATCTAAGGTTTATTGTGTATAGGAGAAAACAATCTGAAAGTCTCACAAATATTAAGCATATAACAAAAAGATCATAGTACAGATTAAAGCACTACAAGCAGAGTCAAAGATAAGTATTATAAAATTACTCACTACAAAATTAGATATATATATATATACAATCAATTTCAACATTGTGTTATTAATTTTACGAAAAAAGTATAAAAACCCAAATATGTTGCAACTTTTAAACGAAATGATAGCAAACTAGTGTCTGAATGTAGGAGGAAAGGAAAGGGGAAAAACAAAAATGTAGTTTAATAATACAGTAGAAAAAGACAAGCAGCATCCAGAAAAGAGTGTAGGAAAAAATGACAAAGGTATAATTATTTCTATTTGCAAAAATAAAAATCATATCATATGTTTTGAGTGTAGGAAAAAATGACACTACAAGAGTAAGTGTCCCCAACTTGGTCAAGAATAAGACCCAAGTGGCACCCAAGGTAAAAGAGAAGCCAAGAGAGGTCAATATCTTGATTCGCAAGGAAAAGGAGCACATTGTGTGCTTCTTTTGCAATCAAAAGGGACATTATCGGAGTCAATGTTCGAAGGGAAGGAATCCGATAAAGAACCAAAGAGGAAGCTCAAGTCAAGGGGGAGCTTCCAAGACTAAAACCAAGATACCATTAGTTAATGATAATCATTCATTTCATGATAGAAAGCATGCTAGGAATAATTTTTATGATTTTACTGCCTTTTATCATGAAAATAGAAAGCATGTTAACTCTAATGATAATCATAAGTCACATCATGCTAGAAATAGATTTTATCACCTTGGTGCCAATTATCATGAAAATAAAAATTTTCATGAACAATCTAAGGATAGGAACACTATAGGCAAGAATCCTAACCATTTTATAAATACGCCTAGGAAGAAGAAAACCCAAAAGAATCCAGAAAAATCAACTTTTGAGGGTTTAATGAGAGAAAATCAAGTCTTGAGGTCAAAACTTGATAAATTAAAGAAGACGCGAGAAAAAATGACAAATATCGTCAAAGGGTCCAAGAAACAAAATCTAGGTTTAGGAGAACAACGATTATCTATGGAAAAGAGAGGTTTAGGATACAAACCAAAATCCAAAGAAAATATGTCCTCATACCATAGAGTTCCATATAGTTATGGAACTAATCCTAAGTCTAAGAGTCAAGCCCAGGTTACAAGGAAAGTTATCCCTAGGTTAACAAGACTAGTATGACTAAGACTTTTAAGAAGTCTAAGAAAGTCATTAAAAAGATCACGAGGGAGGTTATTCCTAGAGTTGACCTAGAGGTGACTAAGACTTCTAAGAAGTCTAGAAAAGTCATTAGGAATGTATCTAGGAAAGTTATACCTAATGAGTACCTAGAACACCTAAGGAGCACCAATAGGTATTGGATTCCTAAGAGTGTATTCTCTACACCCTAGATGGGTTTGGAGTGTGTCAACTCTATTTGGAAAGGTAGTTAACCCAACCATAGTGAAGTTGACACTTTAGAGCATTTTCAAGTATTGTGATATCTTGGAAATGATAAATTGATTCTTACTTTGAAAAGTAAAGTGTGCCAATAAAAGTTGAGGAATTGATTAATCAAATTGGTACAAATAGATTAGAATTCAAAGAAATGTAAAGTTAAGATTGACATTTTCTTGAAAGATAAGGACAACTTAGGATTATTTCGATTTAGCGATTAAGGATGGAAAATCTAGGTATTTTCTTAATGCTAAAATTGTCATACTTTATTTGCCCTATCATATGTCACATCATTTTATACATCATAAGTCTTTCTTTTGAAAGTATGCATTTGATGTATGCCATGATCATTATCATGCAATATTTTAATTTCTTGAAATTAAGGACAAATAGCATAAATTGATATCCTAGGTTGGATGATCAAAATTTGAATGTATAGTTAGAGATGCATGATCCCTTAGTTTAGGGAAAAAATATTTATACATCTCACAAGACCATAGGAGTTGACTTGTATGTGTATTGAGACACAATAGATACAAGTGAGATGTTAGGAGGATGAACAAAACTTAAGATGTTGATTTAGTACATCTTTTGAGTTTTTAGTGTCATCAAAACATTATTATGAGAAGTCTAATCATGAGAAAAGCCAATGTACAAGTTATGTGCATCTAACCCAAAGATCATGGTTGGAAATTAGTTTTTAAAATTATTTCAAAATTATTTTGGAAAACCGTGGTGAAGTCTATCTTTTGATAGGAATCACCATTGATTAAGTAGATACAAAATAAAGTGAAATATTGAAGTTTTCAATGATTTTTAATTTTGTGTCAATCTTTGAAAATGAGAGTTATTTTCTTAGAAAACTATTTTTCCCTAATAGTATATGATATAAATAATGTCTACATGAATTTCATGATTTTTAAAATTTCATAGAATTATTTAGGAATTTCTGAATTTCAGTCTGAAATTAACATTCAGAAATCAGAAACACATCAATCAATTGATTGAGCACTGTTGCCAATCGATTGGAGTGCCTTTCCATGAGCACAGAAGCTTGCAGAATTGATTAGGTGATCGATTGGGATGTGCCATAATCGATTGGAACCCAACTCCAATCGATTAATAATGGCCAGAATCAATTGGTATCTGAAACCAATTGATTGACAATGTCGATTTTCAGCTGAAATGTCTGATTTCAGCTAATTAAGCCATGATCAGTCAAATTTAACTATTCCTAACCCTATGAAATGCTTAGACAAGTATATAAGGGTAACTTTTTTGATAAATATAAGAAAGAAATAGTTAAAGAAGACTAATTTAGAGTTAAAGAGGAAGTTTGAATTCAAGTTTGAATCTTTAACTTCTTGACTTCATTTTGAGTTTTTCTAAAGATTTAGAAAGACTAAAAATCATTCTTGGTGCAATGATAGAAGTTAGAGCATGCTTTGAGGGGGAGGTCTTCCAAAAGGAATGATTTTGAAACTTTTTGAAATGATGAGGAGACAATGGAAGGTTGGGAACCTTCATTGTGATAAATGCTCTAGGTTGAGCATTAGAGGTGTTGAAAATTGGGAATCTTTGTTATGATAGGATGAGGAGACAATGGAGATTGGGAATCTTCATTGTGTTGAAACAATGAAAGGTATGAGACTTTCATTTGAGGAGTAAATCTCTTGGAGATATTTTTTGCTTGAGAAGAGACTCTTGGGATGAGCTTTTTGATGTGTGTCAAAGGGGGAGAAAAATATAGGGTTTAAGTTATGAAACCCTCATTTATGCTTTGACATGGTATGAAGAAGGGAGTTGGACTAATATAGGTTAGCCTAACTTAAACATATTGTCAAACATCAAAAAGAGAGAGATTGTTGATGCAATTGTCCCCGAGTCAAGGGTTGACCAGGTTGACCAAGCTCAGGATGACTTGAGCTTGGGTTAGATGTTTGATCAATATGTTTGTGTGAAGTCAAGTAGGTCAAGGGTTGATCAGATACTTGACAATGGTGTAAGTCCTAGTGGGACTAGACAAGGAAAAGTCCTAACTGGAGGTTAGGCAAATGAAAAGTTCTAACTGAAATTAGGTAAGAGAAAAGACTTAGTGGAACTAGGAAAATGAAAGAGCTAGTTGAGAATTAGGCAGTGAAAGTCCTTGTGGGACTAGGCAACCATAAGTCCTAGTGGGACTAGGCAAAGGGAAGTCCTGATTGGGAACCAGACAAATCTAGTTGAAAACTAGGTTAAGTCTAAGAAAGGTTAGCTGGGAGTTAAACACTTGACACAAGTGAAATCCTAGTGGAACTAGGCAAACCTAGTTGGGAACTAGGTTAAGTCCAAGATGTGTTAGCTGGGAGCTAAACACTTGGCACAAGTGAAATCCTAGTGGACTAGGCAAATTTAGTTGAGAACTAGGTTAAGTCCAAGGTATTTTATCTGGGAGCTAAACACTTGGCACAAGAGAGAAGTTCTAGTGGGACTAAGTAAACCTAGTTGGGAACTAGGTAAGGTCCAATGTGGGTTAGTTGGGAGCTGAACACTTGGCACGTGATCATAAGTCCACGTGGGTCAATGAGGACTTGACATATGGCATGAGCTGTGCCAATCGATTGGGCAGAGTATTAATCGATTGATAAGGAGTTTCTCACGAGGGAATGTGGTTGAATCGATTGGTCAATCGATTCAGCCCAAGCCAATCGATTGGGTAATAGATTAAAGGAAGAAAATGTTGCGAGAAAAAAGGGTGCCGGATCGATTGGCTAATCGATTGGATGCCTGAATCAATCGATTGAAGGGGAAGTTTTCGCAAGGCACAGTAAGACTTTGAATCAATTAGGTGATCGATTAAGCCTTATGGGAATCGATCAGCTAATCGATTAGGCTGAGTTTGTTGCGAGAACAGAAGTTGTCTGAATCGATCAGCCGATCGATTGAGGCAGTTCCAATCTATTGAAGCAATTGATTGAGAATTGTTTGTCAAGTGAACAAAAGATTTGTGAATCAATTGGGGGCAATCAATTAGAGACTAACCAATCGATTGGCTTAGTTCACCAATCGATTGAGAATTCGAAAAAGAGTCGTTGAATGGGCATATCTGATGTGGTAATCGATTGGTGAGTTAGGCCAATTGATTAAGAAATCCTAAATCAGCAGGATAAAATGTTTCCTTGTGGATTGATGTAGCAACTCTTTGAGACTTCTTCACAAGATGTCAACGCCGGTTCTTGGACGATTTTGAGTGAAGTGCTGCTGCATTTCAGAGTCTACAAGAGGTTTTCCCGAGCAACAAGAATAAGAGCAAGGTTTCTCATTGTATTGATTGTATTTACATTCTTGTTCTTCTTGTATTCTTGTTGTAAGCTTGTGTTGA
>JBBUKS010000044.1:7867772-7879270 GCA_038050645.1 Hedychium gardnerianum
ATGTGATTCACCCCCCTCTCACGTACACTCGATCCTACACATCAGGTTTCTAAGAAGAACACAATTGTGTTGGTTTCGTAATACCAGTACCATAGTGGTGTTGGTTTCATAATACCAGCACCACAGTGGTGTTGGTATTCCGATACCAGCACCAATGTCCGTGCAACTTGACATGCAATCATAACTTATTATAGGAGCCTCAGAATCATGATTTCACAATATCTCTACCTTCTCAACACTCAGAGCTTTTATCTCGTCGTAATTTTTCAGAATTCTGATTCCCCTAAGTCTATCAATGGGCTTTGGTCAAAATCAATTGATGGACCTAGAGAGCTCCGATCGAACCCATTCTAAGTGCTACAAGTTTCTGAAGTACCCCAGAGTTTATATGTGTCCAAAAATATTAGCTTAAAGTCATTAACAACAGTAATCAGAAGATTTTCAAAGTTTATGACTTTAAGGTAATTGGTGCATACCCATAACTTATCGTAAGAATGTTAGAACCAGACATGAACATCATAAATATCTTTACTACATTACCCTCTTCCATTACATGTAAACTTTTCAAAAATCCAAATCCCCTAAGTCTATTAATAGATTTCAATCAAAACCTATTAATGAACTTAGACAGTTCTTATTGAATTCATTTCAATTCATATATATTTTTTACAGTGCTCTAGAGTCTGAATATACTATTATTTATTATTATTATTTTAAAAAATATACAATTTAACACATCGATCGTGTAGGTCTTTAAAATCCAATATTATGATGGTATATGATGCTGGTGTAAGGTTTAATCCATGATGTTAGTTTTTAAAAATCAAATACTATATTATATTGTTGCATTCAGGTAAAGGAGTGAGAAAATAAAATTAAAAAATTAATTTAAATAAAAATAAATAGAGAAAACTTACTTTCGAGAAAAAAAATTAATTTTATTAGAAAGGGAATATATATATATTAGGATTTTAATAGTATAATTGATCACCTCATTAGATATCGATAATTATATAAGATAAATTATACAGAATAACAAAACTCTATATTTGATAATGTCAAAGTTCAAAATATATATATATATATATATCTGAAACTTTAGGTGTCTCTTTTATAAATCGCTCAACAAAAATCATTGGGAATCTTAGTGGTGTTTTGTGTTCACACTCTTAATGCACTCTTTTTTTTCCACTATCAAACACGCCTTTAACAAAAAAAATAAATTAAATACATACCCTTTTAATGATTTAAATAAGAATAAATACTCTTTTTAAAATAATCCATATAATGAACTAATGAAAATTTAAAATACTATATTTGAATGAATCTTATGTTTTATTAAAAAAAATAATTATTATATTAAATTTGTAATAATTGATAGAAAATATAAATGTTTATTAAATTTGAAATAATTGATAGAAAATATAAAAGTTTAGTTTGGAAATGAACTGAACACATAAGATTTAAAAGCACAAGCTAGCAAATGCTTTTAAATAATTGCATTTTAATCAAATAAATTATTTATGTACGGATAGGATTTGAGGATTTAATTTTTGAATCGATTAATTTTAAAAATAATTTATTTTTTTTTATAATTTTTTTTTATCAATTATCAAAATAAATTAAAAAATATTAATAAAAACTCATTTAAATAATTAATATTTTTAGATTTACTTTTTATTAAAATATTTTTTTTTATAATGTCGTAATTAAAATTTTAAAAATTTTAATTATTTATTGAAAAGTCTAATGTGAAAACTAATATTCTTTTATTTTTATTAAAAAAAAATGATTAACTAGGTCGGATAACGTCGAATCAGGGATGACCGATTCTGTCCCACGGAAGTTTCTCATCGGCCACCAGGGTAAATCGAAAAGCGCTAATGGTGACTTATCCAAATGGTCAACATTCTTATGTCCGCTTTTCATTGGAGGGAAAATTTCCTGCAATGCGCCGTAGTTGAGATTCGAACCTTAGATCCCTTGATTATCCATTGGAGGATCTAATCATCGCACCATTATCCCGGGTCTACTTTTACCAATATTAATGGAATACTTTAATTTAATAGTTATTTTCTTCTACTTATTATTATTTTTTAATTGGATATTTAATTTTTACCGGCTAATTAATTTTGAAATGAATGATTAGAACTGATATTTTTCTTATCAATTAAACTCAAAAAATATGATAACTTCTAATATGATGACTCAATTCATCAATAATTTATTCATCGTAAATGTACGATACGCGAGAATTAAATTCTCGTTATTATTTGAAAATGTACCTGATTTCTTAGCGTCACACTAAACCGGAGGATCTAATAGTTACTTTCTTAGTTAGTTGACTTTCTTGTTTGTTGACTCGTGCATTTTCCTTACTTTATTAATATTTTTTATTTTATTTACATTTCCACAGTTCGCTCCACTAAATAACTTTTTCTTATGTACCCAAAATGCTATCTTGATATTTTCCTGGACACCTGGATTAAAAAAAGAAAAAAAGGTCTATTTTTCATATTTCTTTTCGAATTCTATAGCAATTTTGTTATATTTGTTAAATATAAAAAACATTATCTAAACAATAATTTTTATTATTAAAAACTGACATACTTTTTGAATAATTTTTTAATCCAATTTAGGCATTCTTTTAAAATGACCTTAGCCTCTAACTCCTCTAGCTAATACAAGGCCGAAGAAGATTTTGGTTCGTGGCTATTTGGTTGAAGATTTGAACAGTTCGTCTGATTTTCCCTTTTGAAAAGTAAACTTAGTGCTTAGGTCTTTGAGTCATTATGTATAAACACAAGGCACAAATGAAAGCATGAAGCCCTATATTGGTTCAGGAGGTTAGCTTGAAACTTATTATTATTGTTATTGTGTCGTCGTCGTCTCTGTGTTATTAACTTCATCTGCTTCTTGTTTCAAGTAGTCATTGATCTAATTTTAATTATTGTCAATAGATAATTAAGGATTTAAAATTTGAATCTCAGTTACGACGTATTATAGGAAATTTTTCCTTCAATAAAAGAGGGCCTAAGAATGTTGATCATTTGGATGAGCCTCCATTAATACTGTTCGATTTATTTTGATGATCAATAATTTTTTTTTATAAAATCAAATCGATTATTTTAAATCTAACATTATCTGATCTGATTAATAATTGAGCTTGAGCTTCATCAATGGCTCTTTACCTAAATTTTCAATGACTCTCATTCAAGTATCAAATGACTTCTTGAATAATATTGGTTGCCTGTTTGACAAGGATTGTATAAGAAAGTCAGGTTCATTCATTTATTTATTTTTTTGTTAATTTTAAAATGAATTGATAAAAATATTAAAGATGAATATTTTAACTTTTTATCATCATGGATAGAAAAGGCCACTGCAATTAAGCGTGCCGGACATGATTTGCTTGCTTCGAGTTTTATTTTTTTTTGCCAATGGCTGTTCGTGGTCAAAGGCCCGGCTATCGCGCAACTAATGCGTTGAAATAAATTGCTGGTAAATTTAAATAAATAAGACGTGTGTGGGTGATCCGGTTAGATTAAATCCAGATACCCAATTGTATTTAATAATCTAATATAGATTTTTTTATATATATAAGATTCATTTCTTTTCACTTAAGTAAACACGACGTTAATCAATGATATCAATAAATCCGATGTTGAAGTAGTGGAAGAGAAGTGGACCCGAGAGTTGACTATCGTGGTTAGGTCCTTTAATATCAAATTAGATATTTAAAATTTAAAATTTAAAATTTAATTATAATATATTATATCATATTTTTTCTAAATCTTCACCTAAAAAGCTAAAGTCTAATATAATTGAAAGAGAAAGAGTTGGGGACTTGATAATAGACTTTATACCTACTAATTGCTTAGCATTTATTTCCGAAATAAACTATAACGCGAACATTTATCCCGGAGCAATAAGTCTGTAACAAGTCGAGTCAAATTAAATTTTGAAGTGTTTAAATTTATTGAATAAGATAATCGAATTGAGTCGAATCGAGTTTAAAATGAATCAAATTTTTGAAATTATTATTCAAGTTTGATTTAGTTTATTTTTTATGAATTTGAACTTGTTTGAAGCTTGACTTGAGCTTGATTCATTTAGATGGTATCGAGCTCTCATTTCAAACTTGATTTGAGTTTGGTTCGTTTAGATATTATCGAGCTCTCAATTCAAACTTATTTGATTATTTAAAATTTTTTACTTGTTTAATTGATTATTAAACTTAATAATTCAAATTTATTTATTTATTTTATTTTATTTATTTAACATGTTGATAAGAGTTTTATTAATAAATATAATTATTCACAAAGTTTACAAACATTGTTCATGAATATTATTCACGAATATTAACGAGTTGAATATATACGTGTTCAAACTTGTTTGTTTAGTTTAATGAATTGTTCAATTGTGACAAAAGGCGAAACGCTCGCCCCCAGCGCCTCCGCCAGTCCGTCTCAGGACCAACACGAAGGAGATAAATCACGAGGATTAGTCTAGTCAACCCGAACAGTGACTAGTGCATACCTTTCTCAGCCTTTTGACTAAGATCAAGTGTAGTATCTGTTCTTATTAGTTTAATAAATTGTTCAAGTTTGTTTATTTAATTGATTTTGTATATATATTGAACGAACATAAATAAACTCTTATCCAATCGAATACTAAATATATTTATGAATATTTGATTTATTTACTATTCTATCCATCCGTCTCTATCCGATAAATAAATGTGTAATAATTTTATTTACATGTTTTTTCGGAAGAAAAATAATTGGAGTAGGTGGGCGAAGCCTGTCAAAATAAATAAAATAATAATAATAAAATAATAACGAAAAAAAAGTGATGGTAGATGGCATTCCAAGTGGCCAATTTAATCATCTTTCATTTTTTGGGAAAATTTCACTTTTGCCCTTAGAGCTTACTTAATTACAACACACTCTTAACCTTTCCAAAATAATACCCTCTCATGGTTTAGTAGCTGGCAAATTTCTATGAAGGACCGCTGATACAACTAAGTAAAAAAAGAACATGATAGAGCAAAGTGCAAAATATGCCAAATTTTGGTGTAAAAAGCAAAATGGTCGAGCTTTTTAAATTTTACCTCGATTCCTTTTTAAATGCCTGATGACCTTGCTCCTCCACAGGAAAGGAAAAATAAAACAAAGCTAATTTTATTCTAGAGAGGAAACGCCTGAAGCAATCATCCATGGAGAAGTGGTCTCTTCTCGGATCAACAGCGCTGGTCACCGGCGGCACTAAAGGAATCGGGTACCAATATTTTCTCTCTTGCTTCCCATCGATTTTCGATGCATCATCGCCATCTTGCTTTGTTCTCACCGTTAATTACTGCAGGCGCGGAATCGTGGAAGAATTAGGGCAACTCGGAGCCGTCGTCCACACCTGCTCCCGCACTCAATCCGACCTCGACAAGTCCCTCCAGCAATGGCGCGCCGCCGGCTTAAAGGTCACCGGATCCGTCTGCGACGTCTCCTTGCCGGCCGACAGGGCGAAGCTGATCGAGGAAGTCAAATCCGCCTTCGACGGAAAGCTCAATATTCTTGTGAGCGATTGGATCTGAAATTTGAGTCCTCTTCTTCTTGATTCACGCAAGCTGAAATTAATTTTTGGCTTTAGGTTTGTAATGCCGGAACAGGAGTGGTGAAGCCGGCGGTGGAGCAGACTGCGGAGGACTACAAGTTCGTGATGAACGTTAACTTGGAATCCGCCTTCTACCTCTGCCAGCTCGCGCACCCGCTTCTGAAGGCGTCGGGAAACGGCAGCGTCGTCTTCATCTCTTCCGTCGTCGGATTCATGGCCGTCGACGGCTTGTCCGTGTACGGCGCTACCAAAGGAGCGATGAATCAGCTCACCAGGAGCCTCGCCTGCGAGTGGCCGCGAGATAACATCCGCACCAACTGCGTCGCCCCTGGAACCATCAAAACCCCCATGATCGAACACGTAACTTCAAAAACCTTTACTCGAGCAGCCTTTTGTGTTCTTGAGGCTTCTTGACACCGATTTTTTTTTTTAAAAAAAAATGTTGTTGTTGTTGGATTGAGGCAGGCGCTGCAGGATGAGACGTTCGTGGCGATGGAGACACATCGCATTCCGGCAGGGAGGATCGGGGAGCCAGAGGAGGTGGCGGCGCTGGTAGCGTTCCTCTGCATGCCCGGCGCGCGCTACATCAATGGGCAAGTCATCTGTGCGGATGGAGGAAGAACTGCGAACGGCAACCTTTGATCATCTAAAGGTGTGAGATTTCAGGTGTGATGCTAATAAACGTGAGTTCCCAAGACGATTAATATCATAATTTAGACTTCTCGCGATCCACAATGAAATCTGTTCGCAGCTTTATCAAAGAGGATTGTTACTATAATTTACAGTATGTATTGTGTGGCACAGGGTTTGCTCATATAGGGATGTAAATAAATTAAACGTTCGTGAATAAATTTGATGTTCGGCTTGATAAGAATTTATTTATGTTCGTTCAATATACACAAGATCAATTAAACAAACAAGCTTGAACAACCCGTTAAACTAAACAAACAAGCTTGAACACATATGTGTTCAGCTCGTTAATGTTCGTGAACAACGTTCGTAAATATGTTCATGAACAACGTTCGTAAACAACGTTTGTGAACAATCATATTCATTAATAAAACTCTTATTAACATGCTAAATAAATAAAATGAAATAAATAAATAAGTTTGAATTATCAAACTCAATAATCAATTAAACAAGAATTTTTTTTCAAATAATCAAATAAGCTTGAATTGAGAGCTCGATAACATCTAAACGAACCAAGTGAGAGCTCGATAACATCTAAACGAACCAAGCTCAAGTCAAGCTTCAAACAAGCTCAAGTTCATAAAAAATAAACCAAGCCAAGCTTGAACAATCATTTCAAAAACTTGGTTCATTTTAGGCTCGGTTTGGCTTAGCTCGGTTATCTTATCAAACAAATTTGAACATCTCAAAACTTGACTTGGCTTGGCTTGTTTACCGCCCTAGATAGGTCTGAAGAAACTTTCAGGATTTTCAATTAGAAAGAATAATTTTTAAAAATTTCAAACATAGTGTCAATTTTCATAATCCAAAAATTTAAATTTTAAATTTAAGAAGTTAAAAATAAATTTAAATTAATTTTTTTTAACCTTAGTCCTTAATAAATAGACTCACTAGGAGTCCCTTAGGATCGATCTCCTCGAGCTTTCGAGTATGATTGAGCTATTGTGTTGGACATAGGCTACCTCCTCGTCGGAGAGGGAAGTGAAGAGGGCAAGGATCCACACAACGATCTACTCATTTTGTCTTACTCTATAAATCTTATGATCTATGTATTGAAATGTAAGTACAAAATACGATTAAAAACAAGGTAAAGATGAGAAAGCCATTATCATGTTCTATATTAACACAAAGTTTAGTATCTTTTCGGGACGTATAGTGCGACTTGTGAGACATATTGAGTGTATGGAATTGACTCATTTTCTCCCCCAATCGAGATATCCTCCTCGACTATTTTTTCATAGCACCGAGTGTTGAGATATTGATAATTAATCGGTAATTTATGAATAATTATTACTTGTATTATAATGGATTCTGTATACCTAAGAAAAGTGATTGATGTTTTGCTCACCCTAGGTGTATAGAAGAGTAAAAAAGTCCTCACAGGACAAGCAGATGGTTATTACATGGGACTTTGCCATCAAGAGGTCTTGGTAGCATAATGTTTATCAGATTCCTGTCCTCCCTCATGCAATGATCACTGTTCAAAGGTTAATAGTCATCCGTGATTTACCTCCCTTCCAAATAGTGGGAGGTCATTCTGGAGGGACCGTCGAGATAACGGTTTCATTTTTTGCCATCAATAAAAGAGTAAAAAAGATTAACGGTGGAGAAAAATCTACTGTGAAAAAAAAAGATAAAAAAAAGGATGGAAAAGGAAAGAGAATGATACCACCCGACAATACTGCCTCTCCAACACACGATCCGTAATTCGTATTCTGCTAACCTGTTAGGGTTTGGGAGCTTAAGGCTATATGAATAGCATAGGTAATGGTGAAAGAGAGGTACGAAACTCTAACCCTAATTCTCTTCATTTTCTACTGTTTTTGAACATTCATAATGACTTAGGCATAATTCACACAATTTAGTTGAGAGCTTGTGGCCAAGCTGTGGTTGCAGGCTGTGAGCTTGCTATTGGGTTGTTGGCTCGTCTGAGAGTTTGTCTCGAAAGGAAAGAAAAGTCATTCTGCCTAAGTTGAGGTGGACGAAAAATGAGTCTCGTGAATAAACAAGACATGAGTGTCGCATTCAAATAATAACCATTCGAAGAGCGTGATTCATGTATTAAATAATTGAGTCGAAAAAAGGGATCGAGTATCAAAGTAGTTTATCGCAATAGTGAGTTGTGGTTGGAGTGAAAGCAAACTAGAACTCGAATCATTCATCTAAACTAATAAATTAAATTTCTTTTTTTTTTAAAAAAAAGATTTTATATTACTTCATAATTAATTTTTGAACAAAAAAATCTCAAACATAAATCGATTAACTCATAGAATTCAAATGAAAGTGTCTCATGAGAAATCGATTATGCGCCTACATTTGCTTACATGAATTGTTCGCATGCGTTGAAAACTTGGACGTTTGATTGCGTGCATTGAACTCATAAAAAAGTCAACGAGAACTTTGACATTGCAAATCAATTAAGTCCAAATATTTTGTTTTTTTTTTCAGAAAATTTTACTATATTTTTTTTTGATAGGTCGGAAGAAAATAAAAATTCCCACTCTATTTGCAAACGTAGAACTCGTATAAAAATTCTCCCAGGAAAAAGAAAAACAGTCAAAATGATAAATTTCACAATCTGTTATATTTGTTACTTGTATATATTTTTTTTAATCAAGTATTCAACTCTTTCAATTAATTAATTTCGAAAATGATTGATTCAATCCTATATTTTTTTTTATTAATTATTAAGATAAATTAAAAAATACTTACCCATTCAAGCAACTTCTTAAGATTATTATTAGAAAAATCACAGTTAGAATTCAATTCATAAATGTCTACTTACAGAGGGCCTAACCACTGAGGCTCTGTTACTTGTATATTCATAATTCATAGATGCATGCATATGACTTTTTGAGAAAAAAATTTCTCGCTAACAAATAAATAAATAGATATATACTATTAATTTTATCATTTTTTTTTTTACTTTTGAATATATATATATATATATATATATATATATAAAATTAATGTTGCTCACTTTCCTGTATGCATCTCATGTACACTAAATATAAAATTTTTAATATTTTTTTTAAAAATAAAAGATTAAAAATTTAAGATTTAATCTTTAGGATTTATAATTTAAATTATAATATTTAAGCTAAAAAATAAAAAAATATCAAAAAAATATATGATGCACACGATAAATGAATAAAATAATATTTTTCTCTATATATATATATCAAAGAATTGCATTGATAAAGAGCTCTTTGTATTTGTATTGTTTACTCGCATGCATTAGAGAAAAATCATTCTTCACAAATAAATTAGGACAAAAATCAAAATAGTGCTTCATATTTAATAAATCATTAAATGGACATCTCATCTTATATTTTATTTCGAAAATATTTTTATTTTTAATATTATTGTAGTAGCTAACACTAGCTACTAAAATGTGATAAAATATGTTTCACTTTAATCAAAATTATCATATATAAAATATTATATTATACCAAAATATTATTTATTAATTTAATCAAGATTGTTTAAACTTTATTAAAATTATTTTAACTTGGTTAAAATTATTTTAAAATTTTTATAACAGCTACTTAGTAGTTTTTACAATGATATAACAATTAATACAATTGATATAATAGCTAACAAAAAATTTAAAGAAATTTTGATTAAGTTAAAATAATTTTAATGGAGTTTAAATAATTTTAACCAAATTGATAAAGAATATTTTGATATAATAGTATTTTATGTAAAATAATTTTGATCAGAGTGAAACATTATATTTATCAATTTGTAGTAGCTAGTTAAGGGATAACTGTTACATGTTGTATCAGCTAATCGTAGTTGTTACAATAATGTTAAAAGTAAAGATATTCTCAGGATAAAACATATGATTGGGCATCTATTTGATGATTTTAATTTACAAAAGAAGAGCTCATTTGCTGATTCCTTAAATGTAGAACACCCTTTTGATTTTTATATATTATTAACTTATCGCTTCCAAAAGTCTAAAAAAATGTAGTATAAACCATATCACTATTGTAAAAGAAATTTGGGTATTTTCCTTTCTATCTCAAACACTAGGTAAATCATATTAAATGTACCTTTTATTTGAGAAAAAATTAATGATGAGATTAAATTTCTTCTAATAATATTATATGAATTTGAACTTTAATTTTTAAAATTTAACCTGTACTTTATAATTCAACTTGACAATTATCGAGAACCTCACATCTATATTTACATGCATGAAGTTGAAGAGATTATAGCACTAGTAATTCTCTCGCGTATTAAGAATCTTATCCTACCCTATAAGTTAAAAATCGATAACATCGATAGCTACAAAAGAAAAACCTTCTTGAACAAGTTAAAATTGTCTTTCTTTGATACAAATCATAATCCAACTCTTCTTTCGAAGTATCGATCTTGTTTCACAATCGATAGAAAGCTCAATTCCATCTTTTGACTTTTATTCTCAATTTTTTTAATGCATATTTGATAAAGTGGTTTAGTGTGATAAGTCTTAGAATTAAAAATCATGATCTACACGTTATTTCAATTTTTTAATAATAATAATAAATAAACATTCAAGAAGACTCATGAAGGCTCTCTTAAAGAAGTAAAGTTGACTTCTATATGTTGACCAAATCTCTTGTTCTTATTATTTATTTGAATGTTTTGACAAATTTATTCTTTTTTATTAGTTCATGTCTATCCCTTCTCTTTAATTTCTTTCCATGCCGAGAAATAAACTTAAAAAAATAGTTTAAGAAATTAAATGGACATAAAATAGTTTTGGAAGAGTTTATCTTAAATAAAAAAGATAAAATATAATTTAGTGATTTTTTTATGTTTTAGTAAAATTAATTACATAAATTCTAGAATTAGTGTTTATATTGAGTTTATAAATGCATATATATTGATGTTTCAAACCGAAATTTTTTTTTAGAAGCACACGGATGTGCGCACGAGAGGTGAGCATGATAACATTACTATATATATATATATAGAGAGTTCTGTTACCCTGCACACCTTATCCTGTATAATCATGGGCACTTGCTGAGGTGGCTACATGCACATCATTGATCAAAATATATGTGATGATGATCAGTGATCAGGATTATGCCACCTCAGCAGGTGCACATGGTTTTTTGATCAATGATGTGCAGGTGACCACCTCAGCAGGTGCCCATGATCGTGCAGGATAAGGTGTACAGGCTAACAGAACTCTCTCTCTCTCTCTC
>JBBUKS010000044.1:7892149-7910190 GCA_038050645.1 Hedychium gardnerianum
GACAACTAATAAATGTTTCGGTTAGGCGATGTGAAACTATGACAACTACACATATCAAACGAGGTTGATCAAAAAAGACTTGGTTAGTAACAATAAAATAAGATAAAATTTATTTAAGTATAAATGATGATACAGTAGGGGATAGAGCCCAATGGCGTAAAAGGATTCATATAGCTGACCCCACATAGTAGGATAAGGCTTAGTTGTTGTTGTTGTAGTTGTGACATTTTACAATATAAAACTAGTTAAGAGCCGGAATTAGCTAACACTGGCAAATTGTCTTAACAGGAGTAGATGCTGAACATTGAACAAGGAGATGTAATAAATCATTTAGTTTGTGAAAAAATTCTGTTTCAGTTTTTGTTTCCTTGAAAAAAAATCTAAAAATCTAAAAGGAAAAAAAAATAAAAGCAAATATTTGTCTACAGATTTATGACAACTTTGTACAATAATTTTTAAAAAGAAATATACAAAAAAGATATTTGATCTACGTGAAAGGAAGAAAAAAAAAATACTATAAAAGATCTTTAAGTGAACTCAAAAAACTGGAACTAAAACATCCATTGTAATGACAAAAAAGAAACTAATCGATAATGATATACATGAATATAGCAGCAATTATTTAGCTAAGTCAATTTAACAATCAAATATAAAATTTAATTGTTGAAATTTTGGTCATGTTGCCTGAAAAAGTGAGTTTCTTGGCGGCTTTAAGTCATAGTAAATGCTTCAATAATGGTGTCAGTTTTTATTTAAATATTAGTCTCTTTTGCCCTTTTTGAGGTTTTATTGTAGGATCTTATTGTAGTTTACTATATAAATCTTCAATTTCATAGTCATAATTACTTACTAAAAGCTTATTTATTGATGTTTCTAAAGAGTATATTGGTGGAACCAACAAGTGGTAATACGGGGATTGGTCTTGCATTTATTGCTGCTGCCAAAGACTACAAACTGATTTTGACTATGCCTGCCTCTATGAGCATCGAAAGGCGAGTTCTACTTAAAGCTTTTGGAGCAGAACTTGTCCTTACTGATTCTGCCAAAGGCATGAAGGGAGCAGTTCAAAAGGCAGAAGAAATCGTGAAGAAAACACCTGGTGCGTACATGCTCCAACAGTTTGACAATCCTGCAAATCCAAAGGTGACATTCTACCAACATAATTCTTCCAAGTTTTGTTGTTCTATTACCAGTGCTATGGTATTCATTCCTATATACTCTTAATGCAGATACACTATGAGACTACTGGTCCTGAAATCTGGGAAGATACTAGAGGGAAGGTTGACATTTTTATTGCTGGAATTGGCACAGGCGGAACTATCTCTGGTGTTGGCCATTATTTAAAGGAAAAGAATCCTAACATTAAGGTTCTTCCTTATGATTCTTCTCCTTATCATTGCCATTTTTTCCTCTTTTTTTATTTCCTGAATTCCAGTCTTGCTATTCTTCCGTCACTTCTTCAGGTCATTGGGATTGAGCCTGCTGAAAGCAACATTCTTTCAGGGGGGAAACCTGGTATGAATTGCCATTATATGGTGTTTCTTATTGTGCTTCAACATGCTTTTATCCCTTTAAACAAAACTCTTCGCATGTAGGTCCGCACAAGATTCAAGGAATTGGAGCAGGTTTTGTACCCAGGAATTTGGACCTTGAAGTAGTAGATGAGATTTTAGAGGTATGAGCTTGTGAAAATTATTTGCTTTGGCAGTTTGATTGTGTTATTGATGATTGAATTATTCACTAGTCATCTTCTCATTGCATTTGGTGGATAAAGTATTCTTCATCTGCTAGTAATGCATCTACATAGTACATACTTTCGAGCTTATATCCTATTCAATTATGTTTCTGACCACTTCTCTTTTCAAGTTCTATTTCTCTTGTCAATAGTTTAGCATTTTAAAACTTTACTAAAAAATAAAGTTTAAGTTCTCTTTAACCTTCATTCTTTGTCAGGTCTGTCTGAATATATGGTTAGCTCAATATTGATGTACACTATCCTTTTCCTACGTTCCTCTATATTCCCACCCTGGATTGTTGAGTTAACTTGGAATGCCATTGTCAATTCCTTTGCCTATCGGAACCTACTCTTTATGTGTCTCCAGGTGTTGAACAATGTGCCAAATAAATAGGTCTGAATATTCATTATTTAGTGGCAACACCTGCATTTGTAAGCCATGACAATTTTATATTCAACTTAAATTGTGTCAGCTAAGGTACAACTTCCTAAGGAGAAGACTTTGCATTTTATGTTATATATGGTGAAATTTGATGACATTGATTTACATAAATGGTGACAAGGTTTTGCACCTTGTAATCTAATTAGACTGCTTTATTTTTTTAAATTTGCTTTTGCAGATTAAACCATTGATGATGCAATAAGATAGATAAATGATTTCACTTTCATTTATGATCTGTGTGGGGGAACTTACTGCAATCTACATTGTATGAATGACATGACAGTTTTTTTTTCCCTACATATGCTGACACATACTGAACCACTCTCCTAGTTCACTTTTCATCATCATCTACTTATTTTGCTGCAGATATCAAGCAATGAAGCTGTTGAAACTGCAAAACAGTTGGCTCTCCAAGAAGGATTGCTGGTATCTATACCCTCTTTATGACTTTTGGTTCCAAATTTTGCTGTCAGCTGCTATGTTCATAGTTGCTCATTAACCTATGACCATCACCTTAAATATATGATGTTTAAGTGCTGTGTTACTTGTAACTCATGTCGCATTGTGTGATATTTTCTTCTTGTCAAATTTACTGAAGATGAAAACCTAGTTTTTAAGATTTGCCCATAGTCTTAATTCTTCCAGTTTTTGGAAAAATAACCTGCCCATGGGGCATGTTTCAAACTGATTATTTGGCATAAAGATATTCCAAATTTCTTCTGGATGCAAATGCTTTATGAGCTTACCTGCATTACGGTACTAGTCAATAGTCAGTTATGCCTTCCTATGGTGTTCTGTTTATTAAATTCTCTGAATTCATGAACTCTTTCTGAATTGTTGTTGATTATGTTTGATTCTCTGAATTCGTGACTCTTTCATAATTTTTTGTTGATTATGTTTAATTCCCTGAATTCATGCAACTATTTTGAAATTATATCAATTGTCCTTCAATATTGTCATGTTCCCAAGTCAAGCATATTATATTCATCTTCTTGCAATTGACAAACTTGTTAATTATCATGATAGATTTTTCTAGATTCTGAGGTTTGGGAAGCATGGTAGTTAACCTTCAGAAAAAGTGTAGGCACCTATTGCTTCCGATGGATGGGAGTGGTTGCCTCAAATTTCCTCATAGCTGACTGTAGGAGTCAATTTACGATATTACTTTATGTAAATATGAATTTTGAAGCTACTTAAACCATGATTAATTTCATGCTCCAAATCAACTCTTATTTTCTGAAACATTAATATCAGTAGACTGAAGTTTGAAGGCTCTGTGAAGATGAAAAGTAGAAGAGATAATGAAGATTTGGTACTTGTTCATACTTGGGTTCTGTATATTCTTTCTTATAAAAAATGTCTGACTTTGGCATTGACCAGGTCAACTACCAATGCTTTCTAGAAATAGTTGATGTGACTCTTGAATCTCTTCTAAACAGAATTAAATTCATTGAAACATGATTCATACTTCTATTGAATTTTTCCTAGTTAACGCATTCATAGAATTACAACTAGAAGTTGATCAGACCTAAAGTCCCTAAATTATTGAAAAAGATGAAATAAACATAAATTTTACACATCAGATTTGAATCCTAATTTTAAATATCGAGGTTCCTCTGTTGTTAGGATTTTGATATGAGCATCATGTGGTGTAGTTCATTCATTTCAGGATTAAAGTAGGAAGACAGTGGTATTCTATGAATTTATTTTTTTCATAAATATATGATTTGTTATTATTTTTCCATAAACAGTAGGAATGTATTCATTGTATGTGTCACCAAAACATTAGATGAGATACCGAAGTGTTTTTATTTTTGAGATGCTCCATCTTGCAATGAACTTACAATCAAATTCATTCGGTATGTGATCCTTAGTATTTTGGATACTCTTCAGGTTGGAATTTCTTCCGGAGCAGCAGCAGCTGCAGCAATAAAGGTTGCCAGTAGACCAGAAAATGCTGGGAAACTTATTGCGGTATGTCACTGCTTACAATTTTTGTTCTTTTTTTATAGACGTTTGTGAAAAATAAAACTAAACTAATGAAAGAATAAAAATAGCTCAACTTATCATGCTTGAAATATATGTTCTCTACTAAACTATAAGTAATAGGGAAATATTGGTTTCCTTCTCAGTCGCCTATTCTATAATTGTTTCATGCATCTTTGTTGATATTGTATTGTTATATTTTGTTATTTCTATCGTATTGATTTTTTTAAAATTTTTTTGGGTGCTTCTTTCGAGTTATTTCTTGAGTTCCGCACAAAATTATATAACCGTTGTTTCTTCACTGGTTAGGTTGTGTTCCCAAGCTTTGGTGAGAGATACCTTTCCTCTATCCTTTTCCAATCAATACGAGATGAATGCGAGAAGCTGCAACCTGAGCCCTGATGCGAACTTGTAACATCTTCAACTCATTTTATTCAGCTTGTTGGCAATAGCTATAAGAATACACGTACACTCTTTTAACGCATAAATTGATTTTGCCGGTATCAAAAATATTCTCTGGCTGTTTTGAATAATATTTTAGTTAATGTCAACACGTGGCTCTTTTAATCGCCTATTGACATTTTGTTTGAATTTTTATATTAAAAAATTATTATTTTCATTTTCAATTGAAATCAAACCAGATACAACCGATTCGAAAGGTTCGATTGATTTAGCAAGCATACGGATTTCAAGTTGGTTGACTTTTTGTCTGGAAATCTTTGACTTTACTGATTTCATTTGATTAAAAATTCTCTTATAAATTGATAAACTGAATTGCCTCACTCCTTAATTATATTGCGATAGGCAATCCTATTTCCGCTGTAGATCATCATTGAACAGCTATCTAAACTTGAGATAAGTCTCTAACTACGTAATAGGTTATGCATTTATTTTTGAAATTTACTGAAATCTTTAAATGCTTATAAATTTATCCTACACGAAATTGCTAGCAAATTGGCAGTATACAAGCGTGACTGAACTCTTTTAAGGCACTTAAACAATGAAGATGTGCTATTCACTGGAGTTAAGGAAGACGATGACAATCTTCAACATGTATATCATAATGTTACTTGTAGCTGGGAATACATGTCTGATGTCCTATCCCTCTGCCTCCTTCAATAGTAATTCTCCCTTCCACTTTCTCCTATCCTTTAGCATGTTCTTCTTCACATTGCCATTGCCATCGCCATCCAGTAACATGGCAACGTCATTAAGCTCAATCAACGACTCCTCCACCCTCTTCGTCCTTGAACACACCAACTTCCTCAACTACCCTGTTAAGAATTCTTACTCTCCAACTCGATTGACTCCGATAACCAACCTTTGAACATGCAAGAACAATTGGACCCATGACTCAGGCAACTATATATGGATCGGATCTTCTATCGGCCATGGTGCAACGCACCAGTACCGTCTCATAATTAAAGAATCTGCCACGAACATATGGTTGCGTACACGCGATTCTTTCTCTCGGTAATTCCTTCCGATAGTAAAAATTCGGCGGCAAAGATTCTTAACCATTACGAGGAAGAGATATATGGCAGGCTCGCAGAGTCGAGTCGCTACAGGTGGCGGTGCAAATATACTAAATTAAATTACTGGCGGTTGAGTGCCTGCTAAATTTGCAAATGGCTCTCCTTTAATCATAAGCCCACTCCTCTCCTTTTAGCACGGTAGCGAACATGTCAGTGGAGCCGGCGCCGGGACCCCGGCCGGCCGTCCAGGGGTATCCTCACCGCCACCACCCCGGAGAGGGAATTAGCTAGCAGCTAGCCAGCGATCCCGGGGCGATGGAGCGACGACAGGTCAGCGATCGCGGTGACCGCACCGCCGCGGGAGCATTAATGCAGCGAGCAGAAGCTAGTAGGATGGTCGCTGGATTGCCATAATCGGCCTCTGCAGCAGCGCGCGCTGCCCGCGTGGGACACATACGCCGCCCGGGCACGCACGGCCCCGCCCACGATCCTGCAGGAATATAATCCATGCACATTTATATATGTTAGTTAGTACTATATATCCATGCACGGCCTCCTCTTCTGTTCTAGCTCCTCTGCAGCTAGCTATAGCTCTCTCTCCAATTCCCCTCCTCCGATGGCGGCCTTGGCGATCTCCTCCTGCGGCCTTAGAGCTCTCCTCGTCGACGACAACGTCATCAACCGAGTAATATATAATTGATTGCACCTAACTCATGATTAATTAATTAATTAATTATACAGATCTTGTTTAATTATATTGGGTGGGTTCGTGCGTGCGTGCGTACAGATGGTGGTGAGGAAGCTGATGGAGGAACAGGGGATTGCCTTGGAGGAGGCGGAGAACGGGAAGGAGGCGGTGGAGTTGATCAAGGGAGGCAGGGTCTTCGATCTCATCCTCATGGACCGGGAAATGCCCGTCATGGATGGCCCTCAGGTAATCAAAACTGCTGCATGCATGCAGCAACTCCTTAATTATATATATATATATATATACATCCTCACAGAGAATCTCACAGGCCACTAAGCAGCTGCGGTCGCTGGGAGTGACGACCCCCATCGTAGCTCTCTCGGCCGACGCCATGCAGTCCGACAAGGATTCTTTCCTTCAAGCCGGGGCTGACGACTTCGTAGAGAAGGTATATCTATATATATATATATAGTGAAATATCTTTGATGTTAAATTTTTTTGACTGAGAAGGAGAATTGTTGAATCTGTAACCGTGGATGTGTTTGGTTTGCAGCCTCTAAATATAGATAAGTTTGCTTTGGTTCTCACGAAGTATGGCCTTCAGGATGGCCAAGCTGATGATCAGTAGCTGTTTCTTCATCTCTGCATGGCGCATGCAGCCAGGTTGTTGTCCGCTAGCTAGCTGCTGTTTCGATCGAGTTTGGACAGAAATTAGTATATATATATATATGTGTGTGTGTGTGTGTGGTGGGTTCCTAAGGTCAGTTCCTGCAGATCGTATTATGAAGCTTAGATCTCAATCGAGTGAGTCTAAAGATGATGCTATAATTTGCTCCAATATTAATGCTGTTTCTAATTCCTTTTATTTTATTTTTCGCTCTTAGCAAACGACTTAAAATAAATAAGAAAAATTAGAGAAAAGAATGAAGAAATCGGAGAAATCGATCGTGCTCATTTCTCCTCTTATATATGCAACGACGCGTTGGCCCCGACCAGAGGCAAGTGGTGGCAAGATCTTCATAACTGGGGACCACAGGGCCTTTCAGGCACGTGGCGAAATGGATCATTCAGGCCGTTGGCTGTTTAGCCTGATTAACACCTTTATCAAAATCGAATAATTAATTAATAATTTTTAAGCTTTTTATAAAACACCTCCCTTTTTAAAATATATCGAATTTATTGCTTTTATATAATTTCAGTGTAACTTAATAGGCGGCCGAATCTATTTTAGTTTAAAAACATTCACATCAAATTTTTTATAATATTTTTAAAATTTAAAATAAATTATCTATTTTATTAAATTTAGATAAATTTTTTTATTATATATCACATCAGCTACTCTAAAAAATTATTTTTTATCTTATCAATTTTTCAAGAAAAATTATAATACATGCATAAAATAATATTATTTTATTTTTAAAATAAAGAATTTCATTCATTATTAATAATAGAGAAGTATTATAGAGAATGTAAAATTTAAAAAATTGATAGAAAAATTGATGTAAATGAATTTTTAATAAAAAAATATAAAATTTAAGATAATAATTAATTTTACATAAATTGATGTGAATGCTCTACCGTCAGTTATTTTCTTTTTCCCCCATCAATACAACAAAAAGGGAAGGAAGCAAAACATTGGCTTAGATTATGTATATTACAAGCACAAACTACATAAATCATTGAATTGGTGAATTTTCAGATTAAACTATTTCAATAGGATTCTTAAAAATAGGCAAAAGATTATTAGTTAAACCAATGATTGAGAAAAAAAGAAGTGCAGACACTATGAAAAGATGTAACCTCTCTTTATTACTGCACAACTTGAAAAAAAAAGTTCAAACACTCTTTGGACACAATATTACATGTAAATTCACTTTAAGCACTACTTATAGTTCTGCAGGTACCAAATACTGATCGATCTCATCGTTTACAATTTATAGTCCTTCAGGTACATGAAGAGTTCAGTAATGCTTTCGAGGAACTTCAGTTAACTAAACCATTCCCTGGATCCTCCTCAAACCATGACACTTGCAGCTTCTTATCTGTGTTCAGGGAACAATTCAAGCTTGAGATTAATACTGAATATCAATAACTTGGTTGAACTTTCCCTTATTATGTCACATGGTAGTTCTTATATGATCTAAAGAGTGGCAATGTTATGAATGATCCTTCATGATGAACTCGATCTTTATGTAGGATTCGGTAAGTCAAAGTTCATCTTATTCGTGCTTGCTTCACTTACGAACCCTACCGCCCTTTGACGAACTCGGTGTCCAGCGGAATCAGGCCTCCACAAGGAGAAAAAAGAAGCGTAAGCTGTTCCTCAAGATTAGCATCAATCCCTTCATGGCCATCGAACTCATTTAAACCAATTAAGTCTTCAATTGATTCCCTTTCCAACATGCAATCAAATAGCTCAGCTTCCTTTGAAAGTAGATTCACTGGTTCACTACTATCATAGTCTTCCCTTGCCACATCTAGCTTCAACTGAGGCTTTCCTCTTCTCTTGGAGATATTGCAAGGATGTTGAGGTGAAGTAGTTCTTGTAAATATGCTTAACCTAGACTGCATCGAGGCAGCCTTTGGAGCTCCATTTCCCCGAACTTTTGAATCATATTTAGCAGCAGAATTCGGTGCTGCATTGGATGGAATCCTCCTAAATCCTCGAACATCCTTCTTGTTGGCTTGTGGGCTGTTCTGATGGATCCCCAACTTAGTCAGTTTTGACAAGGGAATTCCCGTAGTCGTGACATTTTTATCTTCCTTGCAACAGGGAGATGGGCATAGGAACTTCTCAAAGTCCAGGAAGTAGTACAAGCTGGGGTCGAGCGGCCAAAAAAGAGGTTCATCTAAGTCGGTACTTGTCGTATTGACTTCATTCCATTGATCAATAGATGTTAAGGATCTACCCTGTACAAGCTCAGAATCCTCCCTCTCCAGATTCAACGAAGATACACAAATATCTATTCTATCAAAATCCCATGATGATGTATCTGAACTCATTCTGCTGCCCACTGAATTGTCAATCTGGTAACAATTGCAACCCTCTTGACAGACAACCGAAGTCTCTTTCCCTTCACCTACGATGACACCTGCTTGTAGTCCCTCCTCATCTTTTCCTTCATAAATATCTCCATTGTCTAAAGAAACAAGGGGGATTTTTGACAATGGCATTATGGAGAATTGACTTGGCAGTGAGAGTCTAAAGTTACCACACTGCGTGACATCTTGCGATCCATCAGAGCTTAGGATAGAAGAAGACAAGCTATCTGAAGATATCGACATGTGCTCACTTTCTTCAGAGAAAATACCAGTGAAGTTAATTGCATCATCCACATCAATGACCCTTTGTTCACATTCAGTCATTTTTTAACAGTCAGTATCGATTTTCGATAAGAGTCATTCGTCAAAAAGATCCATTGCTGCCGGTGAATACCGTTTGTTAATCCACCTAGATAACATAAAAAAAATCATTATGCAGGATTTATATTGGAATGTTGGATTGACTGCTACAAAGGGAAAGGCTAAGAAGTACTACATTGAACAAATCAACTATGCATATGCTTTGGATCAATTATGCTTGTGAAATCGTCCTATAAACCAAACAGCAATGCCCTAAGGATCCATTTGTTTGCTGGAAAATAGCAAATGACCAAGTTACCACAAGTGGTCATCTGGTAGTTGATCGATAGTGGCAAATGCTCTATCCACGTATCCGTGAGGATCAGTAAGAATGAACAATGAGAGAAATAGGAAAAGAGATCAAGTTGTTCTACAGGAAAGAATATTACAAACCAAGCTTCACATAGAGGTTGCAAGGAAAATTCTGTGTTTCTTTCGATCTCCAATATTTCATCTGTGTATCAACTACTAGAGCAATTCTACTTGAGAAAGATCATTCTACAGTGAAACTTATTTTCAGTGTTCCTTTAAGGTAATAAAATAAGTTTCAAACATTAGATTATATTTACTAATGCACCTAAATGCCATCTTGATGCTCAATAAACTAAAATGGAAAGAAAAGAGGGGAAACATGGTAGATGGCCTTCTTTAAACAAATCAGTATGAAAGATTTTCAATATCAAAACAAGGACCTACATTTTCTTCTCCATCAATTAGCATCATTACAAATGATAACAAACAAACAAAGAAGCAAACTGAACTCTATATAAGAACACTGGTAGAGGCATTCTGAGATCATCCCCTGTTACAGACACAGTCTTCTACCAATTATATTTGACCATGTCGTGCAAAAGTAAGATTTTAAAAACAAATCAAACACAAAAGTCCCAATAGAAAGAGCATGTATAAAACATCTATAAAAGAAATAATGATCTCATTTTCGAGATCATGATCATATACCTAAAAAGAGAAGAAAGAAACACTACCAACCTCAATTGCTCAACTACAGAGTCCTTTCTACTTAAACAAAAAAACACTGATACAACTAAATAGCGATTATATTCTCTCACAAAAGCACCCAAAAAGATGAATTTCTTATCCCAAAAAACAACGAAAAACACAGGGAAAAAATCAGATCATAGCGAGAGAGCTAGTGGTGAATCATCCTCAGAGATTACCATTACCAGCAGCAAAGTCATCACCTCAGGTGATCTCGTCGTAAGGAGCGAGCGTGCGCCAGCCAGAGAGCAGGGCATCGCCTTCCCGCGTCTGAAATAGCCTCCGTCTACTCCGTCAATGCACGCCTTTTGATGCATTTAATCCAATTTCGTCGGCCTGATAACGATCAGACGGTGACCAGAGCAGTTAAATGATGGGCAAAGTAGTCATTTCATTTGCCTCTCTGTCGAGGCCATGTAGCTCGGGAGTTGGGAAGAACAAAAAGGCAAAGCGTTAGTAAACATAACGGAGATCCATCACAGACCGTTCGATCAAAATCGTACGTTCAACATGAGACGTGATATATAAACGCCGTCAGTAAAAGATGACGGCCGCGGACCGTCGTAAGATAGTGGGAGTTGGCTTTGCGCGCGCCAAAATTCTTCCACACACGCGGTTTCCACACTCAAACATGTACCTCTCTCTCTATTGAACGGCCATATGGGCCCGATCCCACTCTGGCTAATTGAACCAATGGTAATTTAAGTATATGCAGCGAACGTTGGTCAAACGGGTAATCGAAAGTGGTTTCTGGAGTCGGTTGCATCTTTTGACCCAAAGCCAGTTTTGGTTGGACGACGTGGCAGTTTTTTTTCTCGTCGGGTTGAAACTTGAAACCTGTCCGACGGCTGGAGAGTCCATCGACGCGACCGGTTCAATCTATCAGGTCAAAAATGACATCAGCATGACGAGAGCAAATCTGTGATTCCTTACTATTGTTTTGGTAATTTTATTACAAAGGAGACTTCATTTGAGTATTTATTTTCCATAAAGGGGAGTTGGTAGGAAAATGTCGAAAAATCCAAGTCTTTGAGAGCATTTGCCAATAAATTTTATTGAGAAAATGCATTTCAGTTTTCTAACTTAAAATAAAATCCAAGTCTTTTAACTTCAATTGCTAATGTCTAGTCTTCATTCAAATCGTGTTATTTATATATTGCATTGATTGAGCAAATGATCGAAGAAATTAGAAGAAAAAAACTTGCTTTTTGACCCTCAAGCAAGGGTGGAGTCATCCTTGGGCTAGGGTGGACTTCAGCTAGGAATGTAAATGAGTTAAGTCGTTCGTGAGTTATTCCCGATTTAAAAAAAAAAATCGTTTGAGTTCATTTGATTAAGTTAACGAGTCAAGTTCGAGTCTGATTTCGAACTCAAAATCATTATCGAGCCAAGCTCAAGCTTAACAATATTTGATTCATGAGCTCGCGAATATGTTCGTTTAGAGGCTTACGAACATGTTCATTAAGAAACTCGTAAATATATTCGTTAAGAGGTTTATTTATCTTATTTATATATATATTCGTTAAGAGGTTTGCGTACGTATGCGAGCAACTTTCATCGCCTACGTACGCAAACCTTTGTCTCTTTTCTCTTTTCCATTCTCTTTTTTCTTCCTCCTTCTTCCTTTCCTTTCCCACTACAGCCTACTTCGTTCTTTCAATGATTAACCCCAGATAAATTTGAATTGCCCATGAACTCAAGTGAAGAAAAAACTAGACACGTACTAAAACCAATCAAAGTGTAAAATATATAAACCTCCACACAAACCAAATGGATAAATTGATAAGACTACCAAACGAGTCAGTAGTCAAGAATCAAGTGCAAAAAAGTTATAAGATTATACACACAAAATACCCTTAAAATAAATTATTTGATTGCAAGTATACTCTACGTTACAATCCTTATTAAGCATGCACTACGTAGTGTACTACAAGAGAACTATCCATTAGCCATCGAATTAGTAATAGAAAATTTAATCCATCACTAAATATTTAGTGATTAAATTAATATTCGATCATTAATTAATGACGAAATAAATATTTCATTGCTAAATTAGCGACCGAATTAATTTTGATCATTAATTAGCGACAAAAAAAAATATTACGTCGCTAATTCGATCATTAATTGACAGATGAAATATTTATTTCATTAAATTAGCAATGGAATATTTAATTTCGTTGCTAAATTAGCGATTGAAGTTTATTTTTGTAGTCAAATTAGTGACTGAACAGTTCGATCTCCTCTCCTGATATCCGAGCTCCTCATGCGATCCTTCCTCAGGTAATTATCTCCACTCTCCCCTTACCCCCCGATATGTCGATAGGGGCAACCGAGGCGCAACCTCATTGTGCCCGCGATCAGGTTGCGCCTCGGCTGCAACCTTGCTGTGTCGGCGATCAAGTCGCGACTCGACCGCGACCTCGTTGTGCTCACGATTCAATCACGCCTCGGTCGCGACCTCACAGTGAGATCATGAGATCAGCCGCGATCTCGCAGCGAGGTTGCGAGGCCAAGCGCGGCCTTAGTCGCATGCCCTTGACTAGTCGCGAGTGAGGTAGAGGTCGGGTGCGCATGCATCCCTAGGCGGGCGCTCGTACAACCGTGGTCGGGCGCGCATGCAGCCCTGGCCGAGCACGTGTGCATCCCTAGACGGGCATGTGTACAGCCCTAGTCGGGCGATCGGGCATGCGTGTGCATGCAGCACGAGGTGAATTTTTTTATGATAAAAATACTAAAAATATTGTTTGTTATTTATGCATCCTTACATTTTATACTCATAATGTTGTTTATACAACCCTCTCTATTTGGCGTGTTCTTAAATTATTTGGAGACATTCTTCTTTGTGCACCGGTTTAGGTATATGATAAATGATTGTTTATTGTTAGCAATGTGGAAAAGATGATTTTCTGTATATTGAACAAGCATGTGGAAAAGATGATGTTATCCAATATATATATAAAAAAATTAATCAGATCGGGTAACGTCGGATTTGGAATGATTGGCTCGGTTCCACGGAAGTTTCCCACCGGCCACCAGGATAAATCGAGAAATGTTAATGGAGACTCATCCAAATGACCAGTATTCTAAGACCCGCTTTTCATTAGAGGGAAAATTTCCTGTAATACGCCGTAACTGAGATTCGAACCTTAAACCCTTTGATTAACCATTGAAAAACTTAATCATCGCACCATTACCCCGGGAGCAATGTTATCCAATATAAGTATTCACATTCCAGTGCACATTATGGTTGATGTTAGTAATTTAACAATAATGTTAGTAAATTCACATTCCCATATTAGAATGAACATTCACATTCAAGATTCCTGAATGTGAGATGTATTGTCCCCATTAGCATAGTAAGTTGATATTTGAATAGTAGATTATCACATGAGAGCAAGAATTGAATTCTTGGAGAAATAATCTCTTGTAAAATAAAATTTCTTTCACTTAGAAAGACGCTCGATTATCATGATTTACTCGATCCCTTACTCTTATTATGGGGTCAGTGATATGAAAGACGTTTGGGATGAGTGAATCATCCCTTGAATGTGAGATGTATTAAAAAGAACACATTCAACGTATGTTAGTAAATTCACATTCCCACATTCAAGAGATTACATTTGTTATTAAAAATAACACTCACATCAAAGGATAAATGTACATAGATTGCCTATGATAGAATGTAAATAGATTCAAAATGAAATCAAATGGTAGGTAGGGCAATACTTTTTTCTGTTATGTTTGGTTTCAACATATTGAAATCATTTCTAATGAATGAGATCAAAGCATGGATATAAATAAATTTCTAAAAATAGAAATGTGATGCATAGAGGGAAATAAGTAAAATTATTTTGGTTAAAGGTAGCATGCTCATTAGAGAGGTTGAACTATGCAAAGATGAATGGTTCTTGAACATATTAATTAAGCTTAAGTTTTAATAATATACATGTTTATTTTTACACTTTTAATAATGTTGTCATCTCAGTCATTACTGAGTCTTCTACTTTTCTGACACCACGTGATTTTGATTTTCAAGAGACTCAAGACCCTAGAGCTATTGTTCATTTTATTGATGAAGAATGTGCTTTTAATTCAGTAGGATATTATGATCTTAAATTCAACGGGATGTCTGTTGCTTTCACAGCATTGGTTTGATGCTTCTTTTTCTAGTATTCTTCTCTGTTTATATCCACGTGGCTAACAATTTCTTTAAAATGATTACAATAGAAACTTTGGATGATTCTAAGAAGCTCACGATTTATATCGCTCCTTATTTAGTTAGTTTTATTAATCAGAGATGTTTTGAGTCTTTGTTGATTGATATTGTTGCTAAATGAGTAGTCAAAATGTTATTACCGTATGTCATCTTGCAGATCAATCCCTTAAAATTTGTGTCATTTCAAAATGTAACTGAACCACTGTAACTTTCCGAGGGAGGAAAATTGGATGGATGGATAAGTCCCTTTTAAACTAGACTTGTACTTTTTTTGTAAAATCACATGCATTTGTTAACCCTAGAAATTATCCATAAGTTGCCATTTTAGCCAAATTAATAACCTATTAGCATTATAATATATCCTTAAAAAATTCAAGATTCTTTTTCAGAGTGTTAGTTAAATGACAGGAATATTTTAGCAAGTTTCTTTTTCTTTGTTTGCTTTTATATTGGTGATTAGTTACATAAATCTTGCACAATTATGGTACACAAATAATCAAGTTATTTCACCATCATGGAATTAAGGATGTTATTAAAAAAAACTGTACACTTGTGTGAGAATTAAGTTTTTATTTTTCTGATAATTCTTATTGTACTTCAGCTTGATAAGTCCTCATTAGGTGATCAGGCACAATATCAAGGAGCAACTAACAGCTGTTGCACCACTTCTGGAGGAGCTGGGAAAAAAAATAAAGAAATGATAAGGGAATTTGCTGATATGCAATTGTAAATTGAGAAAATTTGTGAACAAATTGCTAGAACTTTAAATATTGGACAGAAAATTGAGCACCTGTAATTGACAAGGAAGATTTTGATGTAGGACATATTATTTTTTGAATTTCAAAAGGATATAATTTTTTATTTGGGATTTAGAATTAGATTTTGTCTATGTTTACACATGCAGAATTTGAAGATTTATATTTATTATGATAAATCCGTAACCGCCAAGTTTTAGGCCAAAATTCTACCATTTAAGTCTTTTTAAGGATCTCTTTGTTATTTTTAATATTTTTATATTTTTTATGATATTTAGGATAATTATTATATTTCTAGTATTTATGGGTTAAGATTTATTTATGTTAACATCCCGTTATGTTAATTTCTTTCAGTTAAGATTTTTTTTTTAATAGATTTCCTTTTTTTTACAAGATTGGAATTAAGATTCATATATTATGATTTTTTTTCTTTCTTTAATCTTAGAGTCTAAAGTCTATATAAATACATGTTTAAGATGTATGAGGATTTATCCTCAATTATTAACAAAGTTTTTTATTTCTTTAGCAAACAACGATTTCTCCCACTATAAGAGAATCTAAGAATAACGACAAAATTTATGACGGAATTTGAATTCCACTGTTCCTCCCACTACAAGAGAATCTAAGAATAGCGGCGGAATTTTATTTTCATCGCTAATTAGAGACGGAAATAAAATTTTGTCGCTAATTAGCGATGGAATTCAAATTCCGTTGGTAATTTGCGACCGAATGAAAATTTCGTCACTATATTATCCTAAGAAATTTCTTTCAGCCGCTTGATAAAGACGAAGTGTGACGGATCAGTCGACTGGTAGTTTAGATTAATCAACTGATATCGATTTGAAAGATCTAGAAGCGAGTGAGGCTCGTGTATTATGCTCGACTGATGGGATCAATCGACTGAATAATTATATCAATCGACTAATGTATATTTGAAGAGTACAAAAGCGAGTGGGACTCGCGTGTTATGCTCGACTGATGAAATCAATCGACGGGGAATATACATCAATCAACTGATGTATATTTGAAGTGTACATAAGCGAGTGAGACTCGCGTGTTGTGCTCGACTCATGAGATCAGTCGATTGGGAATGTAGATCAGTCGACTGATATATATTTGAAGAGTACAGAAGCTAGTGGAATTTGCGTGTTGTGCTCGACTGATGGGATCAGTCGACTTGGATTGTACATCAATCGACTGATGTATATTTGAAGAATACAGAAGCGAGTGAGACTCGCGTATTGTACTCAACTGATGGAATCAGTTGACTAGGAATGTACATCAATCGACTGGGTTGTAGCGACGGAAGTTAAAGTTTATCGCTAAATCCAAAGTTATTTCGGGTTTAGCAGTTATGGTTGTAGCGACGGAAATTAATTCCGTCGCTACAACCCTAACACCTAAATCCGGATTAATCCTGGATTTAACGATGGACTTTAATTTCCGTCGCTAATTAATGACGAATAATTAATTCTATCGCTAATTTGATAATCAAAATTAGGGCAATTCCCATTCGAAATTTTCACTCCAGTCGATTTTTCTCCGAACTCCGGCGTCTCCAATGTCTTCGATCTCCGGCGTCTCCGACATCTCTGGTCTCCAACATCTCTAGGTCTCCGATGTCTTCGGCGTTCCAAGCCCACTAGTTTTCATCCCCAAGAAAACTAGATTTTCATCCGACATCTCAAGGTTCGTTAAAATTTAGTTTTCTTCCGAGTTATCAAACTGTGATGATCTTCTTCGAGATATGACAATCAATTACTAGTTTCAATGATGATTTGTGAAACTTTAATTTTTTAACTTAACCATCCTAGCATTACTACATGAAACTTCAATCCGATAAGATATGTAGACAATCCCAAACAGTTGATTTACATGACTTATTGTTGTTGAATAAGAAGCTAACAATTCTTATTTGATCTAGGAAATTTTTCATATAAGGTTTATTGTACTTCTCATTATTGTTTTAACGAAGCAATTTCTGGGTATTCCACAAGTTCATATTTTTTTGGTATCCCTATGCAGTGCTGTGGCATCGATCAAGTTTTTCCCTATTTGAATTTTTTGAATCCAAGTTCATTTGTGTCATATAGATTTTCCATAATTTATGCTGAAACTATAACAGCACCAATTGAATTGATGCCAAGAGTAGTCATGCTCCTACAAACAAGGACTAATTTAAATAAATGGACTGAATTATGTTTTTATGGATTAAAGATCTGTTGCTGTACAATTGCATTTCTAAACAGTCTTAGAAATGATTGCCGGATTTACTTGCACAAGATGACCAACTTTTAATTTGCTGTATTATTTTTTTCCTCCATAAAACATCTCTAGTATTGT
>JBBUKS010000044.1:7910290-7932569 GCA_038050645.1 Hedychium gardnerianum
TTAAGAAAAATATAATTAGATTTTTATTTATAATTATAAACTTATAAAGTATTTATTTATTTAACTTGTATTTTTTTGTCAGAATTTTCAAAAATTATAATGGACTCGTCTTCTTCGACAACACCGACGCATGGATGAATGGCATAATAATCAATGGTATGTTATGCCTACTTTAGTAATATGATATCAGTACATTTTCTTTCATGATTTGCAATAATATGTCGATTCTCATATTGCAATGTAATATTCAATTTCCTAATTGAATCCCATATTTTGCCTACTGAATGCCTTGAGTCTATCTCACAGTAGAATGCCTAATTAGATTGCTTTTGTTTTGTGATGTAGTGATGTGATTACAACAGTGTCAATAGTGTTTTTGAAGGACAAACTGTATAAAACACACAATTAGCACAGAAATGCAATCTATACTTTCAGGATATCATGCTGTCTAAATCTACAGAATATTATTTGTTTGGATTTTAAGTTTCAAGTTTAGTCATTGTCTATGAACATGGATGACCTATGGTTCTATGTTTTATCCGTAGAAAAAATGGTTCTATGTTTTATCTATAGAAAAATTTCGGAGGAGAAAGCTGTTGGCTGACAGGATGTTAAAATGTATAATGTATGTTTTTTCCTTCCTAAAAGAGAATTGTCTCTCTTTTTTATTTAGTTATAATCAAACTTATAAGACTCTTTCTTTTGATATGATGCTGAAGGACAAAAATATATGCATTATTCGAAGGCTTGCTTATGATGCTGAAGGGCGACCCCTCCAATGCTGCTCGATTCAAGTTGGATCAGAGACCCTTTCTTCTGATAAGAAAAGTGTAATATGTATGTTCCTTAAATAGAACAACTCTTCATCTTGAGGGTAGATAATGACTTGGCTTTTGGGAACATGAACAAGTTATGGAGACTTTAGTTTTTGGATTCTACATGACGTGAGCTTGGAATCTTTGTTTCCTTATCATGACTCTAAGTCTCTAAATTATCTAGCGAGTTTGGAATCCAAAATAATCTTGTTTTATCTTTGTTTGATTATAAATTTTTATATTTGATTGGTTGGGGAAAAATTATATATGATTTTCAAAAAGTATATTTTCGATCATTTTAAAATTGACATCTCAAACATAATTTGCCTTCAAGGAATATGATTGCATTTATGTTCTCCTCTAAATGTATTGTGTAGAGAGATGATTGCATTTATGTTCTTAGCAAACCAATCACTAACAAGCAAATATAATTCTCTTGACTTTGCAACTCAATTTGACTTACGGCTAGAGAATGCTTGCTTTTGATGATCAAATGCCGGTGGACAAGTTTGAACTGCAAAATTTTAGCACGCTGAAAGTTACTATATCTTTTATTCTGCTTTAAAAGAGGGTTCATAGAATTTTAAAAAGAATTACCTCTATTTCTTGAAATTTAGAGTATTCTATTTATTCGGCCAAATCTATCAATTTTAAATAAAAATTATGATTTTGTATTTTGATACCACAAGATAATATAACAATCCTCATTTAAAATAACAAATGGTAACTAAGAGCGTTAATGATACCAACTAGTATTAGTGTGTTTTTTGAGTTTTTTGTTTATGTGTTTTTTTTTAAAAAAAATAAAATTATTCGGTTAATTCGGTTAAAACCGAATTAACTGATATTTTTATCAGTTCGGTTATTTCGGTTCGGTTAGTTTGGAAAAAAATTGGTTCGGTTCAGTTCGATTCGATTTTAATCGAATATTCACCCTTAATTCCAGCCACCTCCCGGTGGGAAGCGACAACATTGAGGGGTTTGAGCTGAGTTTCTCCTGTTGGCAGAGCCTTTAGGTCTCCTTGAGCTCGATCTGGTGCGACGGAGGAGCTTCTGGCTACCGAAGTCATCTTCCATAGCCTTGCGCTTCCACAGGAGCTCGCGCTTAAGCATGTCCATGGCGCTGGTGAGTTGTTTCTTGAACTCTTCTTCTGCCGGAATCGAAGACGAAGTCTGAGAATGATGATCGAGCTATTTAAAGGGTTTACAAGCAAAAGAAGCGGAATAGAAATAATTTTTATTATATCTGATTGAGCAAAATTTTGATAAAATTAAATTAACTGAAATTTTGAAATTTGATTTGATTAATTTGATTTTTTTTTAATTTAATTTAATTTTTAATTCGATTTTGATTTTAAATAGTATAATTTGATTAAATTGAATAAATTAAATAAAAATATTAATTTAATTATTTTTTACTTAAAAATATAATTAATTAAATAAAATCTCATTTTTTATTTAAAATTAAAATTTTATTTAAAATTTTGATTAATTCGATTTTCGGCCGAATTAATTGTTTTATCGATCGGTTTGATTTTCATAAAAAAATTGATCCATTCGATTGATTTAGAAAAAAATTAATTTATTTAATTTTTAATTTATTCAATTTAGTCTATTTTATTTTTATCGAATATTCAATTCTATTTATATCTTCATTAAAACAAAAAAAATATATAACAGAAATAATTATTTTATTCCCATATTCACTGATTATCATAACTTTTGTAGCAAAAAAAAAAAGTTATGATAATCATTGAATATGGTATACTATCTTGTTGATTATTGTTTACTCATTATAGGAAAATTTTAACAGATTTTATGAAGTAATTTTAACCGTTTTTATTTATGTGTTTGTTAATATCTTAATGCAACTTTAAAAAAAAAATAATAATTCAAATATCTTAACTTCTAATCTTTTACTTAATTTATCTTATCAGATAAATTTAGAGTATAATTTATACAAAGACGAAGATAAAAGATAAAAAGATGATAAATTGCCATTAGTTTGGTGGTTGAAGTCTTTTAACGTGATCCCCAAAAGAATCAAATTATATTAGGTTTATAATATTATCTTGTATTATAAAAAATTATTTTTGCAATTTGAATTGATCTACAGGTTATAATTTGACCATTGATATCTTTTAACGATTTTAAATATAAAAATTAAGTGTATAAATGATAGTTGATAGAATTTTTGAAATAATTGTAGCTAAAAAATGATGAAAAATTTCAAGTGTGATTAGCAAATTTGTTGTCCAGGTATTGTTGTGTAGTTGGACCGGAACAATGAGTTAAATCCGAGTTAGGACTTTGGACCGAACCAAAAAGGTTAACCGGGTCCAGAAGCGAGTCGAGTCCGTCCGAGCGCACAGAAAACCCTAGGCCTCGCCTCCGTCTCCGCTATAAAAATCTCTCCTATCTCTCGCTGCTTCTCCTTCCGCATCCTCGCTTCTTACCCGCCGCTCTCCCTTGTTCTCACCCCTCATGGCGGAGCGTGGTGCTGGAGATCGTGGCGGCTTTGGCCGTGGATTCGGGCGCGGCCGGGGTGATCGTGGTCGCGGCGACCGCGGCCGCGGGAGACGCGGAGGGCGGCGTGACGAGGAGGAGAAATGGGTGCCAGTCACCAAGCTCGGACGCCTCGTCAAGGAGGGAAAAATCACCAGCCTCGAGCATATTTACCTCCACTCGCTCCCCGTCAAGGAGCACCAGATCGTCGACACCCTCCTCGGCGGCCGCCTCAAGGACGAGGTCATGAAGATCATGCCCGTGCAGAAGCAGACTCGCGCCGGACAGCGCACCCGCTTCAAGGCCTTCGTTGTCGTCGGCGACAGCGACGGCCACGTCGGTCTCGGCGTCAAGTGCGCCAAGGAGGTCGCCACTGCCATTCGTGGCGCCATCATTTTGGCCAAGCTCTCAGTCGTCCCCGTCAGGAGGGGATTCTGGGGGAACAAGATCGGGAAGCCCCATACCGTGCCCTGCAAGGTTACTGGAAAGTGCGGCTCTGTCACCGTCCGCCTGGTTCCAGCACCGAGAGGGGCAGGGATCGTGGCTGCCCGTGTGCCGAAGAAGGTTCTCCAGTTTGCTGGAATCGAGGACGTGTACACCTCATCCCGCGGTTCGACCAAGACTCTTGGAAACTTTGTGAAGGTCAGTATTTCCTGCGATTTGTTAATTTTTTTCAGTTCGCTTGAGGAATTGTGGTGGAGTTGGACGTAATACCTTTCACTTACCTTTTTGTGCATTATATGATTATCTTCTTCCGTTATTCCACTATATAAATTTGTCTCTTTTGAACTCTTTCTGGAATCGCTTCATTTCACTATTTCATGCTATTGATTAACGTTGTAATGATTATAGGAATGTTGCCGCCAAATACTATAGATGAGTGTTTATAGAATTAGAGGAGAGGTAGTTCAACAAAATGGTGAGCTTGAAGGAGAAGGAGAAACCTTAGTTGTTCCTTATCTTTTGGTCCAAGTTAATTAATAGACAAAATGAATTGGATAATTTTAATGTGATAGATTGCTTTATTCATTTTTGGATTTTAGTTTTTCCCTCTTATTATATAGTGTTGATGTCTATCATTATTTTGCCTTTCATCCTAATGTTTAATTTTTCATATCTGCCTGCCCTTTATTTTGATGACATTAAAATATTTTTCTTGACATTAAGATTGTTTGCAATCTGAATGAAAGCTTAACTTTTCTGTAAGACTAACCACCATTATACTATCTCTTAGAGAGAAGGATTCAATCAAAGACTTGTTATCGTAAACTAAGATTTCTAAATCCTATGAAATGAAATTTTTTTTGATTGCCGCACTTCCATCACAATTGTTCTCTGGTTTTAACGGTAAAAATCCTTTTCACATGTTAGATTATTTTGATTGAATTTAGGATTTTTGGCTGACCTTTTGTTTTTGTGTAAGATGCTCAATTAAATCTAGGATTTTGTATGAATTTCTCATCCTGTTTTTCTTCTTGCACTTTCCCAAATCAACTAGGCTACTAGAATGCTGTTGATTTTTATGGCAACAACAGATTATCATATTGTGGAACCACCTGTTTGTCTGATGGTTTTGCCTTCTTGTTGGATTGATCTCCTCCCTTTTTGCTTGCTATAGGGTTATAAACAATAATCCGATTGCGTACAGGCTTAAAATTTTTTAACGTTCTGAAATTGCCGGTCTATATGATCTAGCTTTCCAAGAGTATCTTTGCCATTTTGGGTTTCACACATCAACAGAGCTACATTGGTTCGCATTTCAAACACCTTATTTCTTGCAGGCTACCTTTGATTGCCTCATGAAAACCTATGGATTCCTGACGCCTGACTTGTGGTTGGACACTCGCTTCAGCAAATCTCCCTTCCAGGAATACACCGACTTGCTCGCAAAGCCTACCAAGGCAATTCTCATTGAAAGCACTGAGAGGGTCGAAGCTTAGCTCTCTCCCACCGCCCACCTTACTTTGCACAAGTATGCTGAAATAGGACTTCAAGTACTCGGTTTTTGTTTCGGTTATCTCCTGAAATTTATGTTTTGCTTTAGTCTTTCTTCTCGCTGTGACAAATTTGCCATTATATTATGTGCTACTTAACATAATTTCCTGCTGTTTATTGATTTGGAAATAAGCTGTACAAGCATATCAGTAAACCCTAGTTCTTGTTTCAAGCACATAGACTAGGAATGACCTTGCCAATCCCTTGCCATTTGAAATTATTGCATGCACTTGTCACAGCCTCTCCACCCTCACCCACCAAGTCGATGTTCTGCAGCACAATGTGGCGACACCCGACATTGTTGCTGCAGTTAAATGTCATGGCTTCTCTCGAAGCGCTGGTTCCCTTGATGTTCTTGTAGAGTATGCGACTCACTTCCACTGCTGAATCCTGAACTTAGATTAAAAGAGGTTAGTAGATGCTCTGAAAACTGAATGGATATTGCTTGTGTAGGTTACTCCACCTGCTCATGACAAGGAAGTTTGGAGTCGCAGTAGTTTTGGTTAATAATTATGGGATTCTCGACGTTGTGCATAGCGATGTTTTGGAATGTGATGTCCTTCGCGTAGCCTTGTCCGCCCTATTTGGCAAGGGAAAGCCGATGAGAATTTATAACCCGCAAAGTTTATGTTATCTGTCGAAGAAGATTTGCTTACTTGCCATGTCTTGATCCTAATACCATTTGTTGTGTTCTTCAATATGACATCATTAACAAACACATTGGACACACTTTCCTTTGTGTGTTTAGCTCCCAAACTGCCAATGCTGCTCAACACAATAATTAAGTTTAAATTATGAAGATTTTTTTTGTGCATATTATAAATTTTAAAGACTAGATAGATAGATAGACCTGATTCCATGACCCGGACCACATATGATGTTTTTGGCGACTATTTGTCGCGAGCCATTCACAATAGATATGCAATCGTCTCCTGTTCCGATGATGGTATCTCTTATGAGGATATTGCTACTCTCGCCGACATGAATCCCATCCGTGTTTGGGCTTGACTCGGGTGCGAAGATTGATAGATTTGAAGCTTCGACATTCATGCTCTTTTGAATGTTTAGATGGATTTGTTGGCTATCTTTTACCTTGAGATCCTTCACCACCAAGTTCTTGCATGAATTGAAGAACAATGCCTATCCAATTTCCAAACACACATGCCAAAATTTAGATACTAGTCGATATAAGAAGTCGAAAATTGTGTGCTAAGTTGGTAGTGTTCATCTGCGTACCGAGGGCGCACCGACACAAGGCTGGATATCAAATGAGAATTAGTCAGTAACTTTGAAAAAAAAGCGGTATCAAGATTAGGTTTCGGTTAATCAATTACCAAGAACTTATTTGTTTTGCAAGACTTTTGCCACCATTTGTCGCCATTCCCATCGATCGTCCCACCACCGCGAACCACTAGGTTTTTCACGTTATCGAACAACATCCAATACCCCAAATTGTGGGTGTTCCAATGAGAGGGGTCGGGCGAAGCTTCAAGCGTTCCCTCGATCTAGTTCGCGCGCCACTTATCAGCCTTCGACAAGCAAAACATAAATACAAATCGAGACTTACCCTCAATGTGATATGATTTTTGCAAGGACCACAGAATCTAATAGGCCTTAATCTGTATTTGTGATTAGGCACCAAAAGAACAGAGGCTGTTTTCGAAGAACAAGCCTTATTCCATGCCTCTTCAAATGCCTACAATTTTTTCTTCATCTTCATCATTTTAACAAAATAAGATCTATGAACTCAAGAATCAAGAATTCAGGTTCACCTGGTTGTCATATGATCCATGATCTGCTCGGGCACCAAATTCCTCGACACTGAAAACTCGATCGGCTAAGTGAGCAAGTAGTGCGGCTACATTGTCTTGGCCAAAGGCATGCTTTTGGAAGAAGAAGGAGAAGAAGATTATCGAAAAGCAGAGGAAAACAGAAGTTTGTAGAGCCATCAGGGAATGGAAATGGAAATGGAAATGGAATGAGATGGTGCACAAAAAACATGCATATCTTGATGAACTTATAATAATGAAATCTAAAAAAATTTAGGTTAGGAACAGAGAGGGATTGTGTTTCACTCAATCCATTTGTTTGGCATCCTTCATCATCAACAGTATGGAGCTGAGAAGATTCAGGGAGATGATTAGGAAGGAAATAATGACTGATTTTTTTTTGCTTCTTTTGAAACTAATTTTTAGATTCAAAATGTGAGTTATTTGAATGTTGGCACTCAAGTTAACTCTAATTAGACCCAAAAAAATTCTAGTGAAACTCCTCAAAAAACCAGTGAACACCGCGAACATATCAAACATCAAATGAGATTTTAGTATCTAAACGATAAGCGCGACATAATAATGCCAAACTCTTTAAAACACACAATTGCTTGTAGCCATTAATTAGGGATTGAGGTCACAAGTTTTCCCTTCCATTCTTCCCCATGCCAAAGTTACTTGAAAGAGTTGAGAGTAGGATGGATTTAGGTAGAAAAAGATGATAAACTAGATATATATCATCTTTGATTAAGAAAGGAGATGGTGTGGAGTTTATTAACATTTTGGAAGGAAACATAAAATTTCCCATTGAGGCATTTCTTGCGTGATGGATCGAATAATTTTAGGAAATATCTTGAGGGAATCAATCATATAGTTAGCGAAGTAACATAATATGTCATATGGTTTGGTTCATTGTGGATTTAAGATTCTAAATGCATCATAGTCAATGATACAAATGAAGATGAGTATTAGGTACCATTTAAAAATTATGATACTAATTAATAATTTAAGGAAGCGATGACCGCAAGATTGAGAAAAAAATTTCGAGAGATACGTTTAAGATTATATGAGTATATACTTAACCGACTAATAAATATTCCAACGATGTAAAATTATGACAAATACGTATGTTAAACGAGAATGAGAAAGATAAAAAAAACTTAATTAGTAATAATAAAATAAGATAAAATTTATTTATATATATATATAGGGTTTTGATAACCTACGTACTTTATTTTGTACAATCATGTGCACCTGCTGAGGTGACATAATCCTGATCACTGATTATATCATACATATTTTGATCAATAATGTACAGGTAGCCACCTCAGCAGGTGTTTATGGTTGTGCATGATAAAATATACAGGCTAACAGAACTATATATATATATATATATTTTGAGTCTTTTATAATTATCAAACACTTTTAACATGGTTGACAGTAATCAATCAATTAGAATAATATTTAATTGACTAAAGTTACTTAAATTCGATTGTCTAGTCAATTAGCACTTAATTTGCTAATGACTTCAACGGAGGATATTTTGAAAAATAGATATACCCTTTAATAAATTCTATGGTGTGAATGGTGATTTGACTAATTTTAAATTAATATTTTTCTATTACTAAAATTTATTACAACCGGTAAGAAGAAAAAACGATATAAACTATTAATTTATTGTTTTATTCTTCTTACAACTTAACTTTATCATATTACTTTTTAAAATGTAACTAAAATTTATTATGTACTTGCACAAGCTTTATTTGACACTTCTACGTACATTATCAAACTTTCTTCATGTATTTTTATAAACTAATTTTAATTTTTCATTCAAAAATTATTGAGTTATTTATTTTTAAAAGGTAGTTTTAAAAATAAAGAAAACAAAGAAGCAAACTACTCTATTATAGTAGATAAACTAAGCAAACAAAGTGAATCATCAAACAAATTAAGCAAACCAAATGGATAAGTTAATGTATATAATTATTATATTATGTGTCAAATATTTCATCGAGATATCTATTTTATTTGTTATCACATTAAAATTTCATGAACCAAATGCTTCTTTTACTCATGAATTGATCAACCATGTCAATCGAATTATAGCATGTTTCCAATCAAAAACTCATAATCTCTCTTAAATGTGTTTCACTCAATCTATATTTCAAAGAAACTTAGGTTTTGGATGAAAAAGAGAGAAATTTAAGTGTCTTATTTTACTTCCTCACTAATCAACTCATCCAAAGTCTATTAATTAAGCATGACATAAAAATATTGAATCATTGAGCATTCATCAAACAAGAAGTCCATGTTTTCATACTAATAGTCTTCCCTAGCTCTTACATTATCAGCATATTCAGTCTTAAACTTTTGAATAATTATTTTAAGAACTAAGTCTTTTGAATATCACATATAAAAACCATGACCTATCTTTCATTTTCAAAACCATGTACTAACTTTTGCAGTTTAATTAAACTCAATAATAAATCTTAAGTGTGTGCATGTCTCCATCTTTCTTTCTCTTCTACTTAATCCAATACAAGTCGACACAACTTTAACTCCTTGCTCATACATCATCGTTAATATCAACCAGTTTATGAACATTTTGATATTATTTTTCTATTGAGCTAGAAAATATATATTTATATAGAAGAATGTTATCTTGTTCATCTCCCGTACGCACCTCCGTGTACATCATGTGTTAAAAAAAAATTAGGTATTTTTTTTAAAAAAAATAATTTGAATATTATAACTCAAATCCTAAATCCTAAAGACTAAACCTCAAATTCTTAATCCTTTGCTTAAAGAAAATTATACTTAGTATACACGAGATGCACACGGAGAAGTAATATATATATAAACAATAAGTTTAAAACAAATAGTATAGCAAATATGATGTTCCTACATAGACATAATTATGATGGTTACGTTTAATACTTCTAAATATATATTGATAATGATACATAATTAATTGCTTCTCAAATTGTATGTTTATAATTAACTAACAATAATAAATGCTTCTCAAATTGTGAATGGTGGGATGAAAGTGAAAGGGCTCTGAAAGTTCAGATATGAGAGAACACAAAACTTCAAGATATATATCTTTAAGTTTTGTGTTCTCCAAGATATGTATCTTGATTCCATATTATATATTTCATTGAATATTGATTAATAAACTCATGATAAATTAAAATAGATTTTTTTTTTATATTTCATTGAATATTGCTCATGCATGCATGCATCACGTTGCCTACCTGGAGTATCATTCACCTCACGCAGAGCCATGGACAAATAAATACAGTTGCAATTGTACTGATTCATTAAATTAAATGTGTTTCTTTGCAGGTTGCCTACGAATGCTTAGATATTTGGAGTAACTAATTAAAAAAACATATTTTTTTTATCATTAAAAGATTGATGAACTAAAGCACAATTCAAAATTACCAAGATTAAACCTAGGCGTGTTGTTCAAAGCACCTAATTCAATTTGAACATTGTGTATTTGTTCCCCTTAAGTTGGTCTTACTTGATCTAATAATTAGTATCAAATGAAGGTTTTAACATCTTAACTAAATGGATGGCTATGATCTAATAATTATTATTTTCGTTGCATCTAACTAGTTTATTTAGCCTTGCAAAAATATATAAGAGAAAATAATTTTTATAAGCAAGTCCAATTGCTACACTAATCAAATATTTAGAAGGAAAGCTCAAGTTATTTGTCAACTAATGCCAAATTACTTAATTTAATACATGATTTGCTTAAGGAAAAATAGAATTATAGTACATAAAATCATTTCTGACGTTTAGTAAGCCTGACAATTTTGAGCTTTAGAAGTTTACATCCATGACAACTTTACTCAACAATATTAATAATAACATACATTTCTTCTGAAATTTTCTTTTAACTAACTTACTATTTAAAGTAGGAAATCTATGGTTCCCATGTACGATCGGTTTGTTATTGGTCAGCCGCAATAATTGAAAACGTTAAATAGATTTGGTTTCTATCACCGTCAAGAAGTAAATAGTTTATGTTTCTATTTCTATATATCACGAAATCTAAAGTAGCAAGTCGTAAACTTATTCTATTTTTCGAAGTATATATATATGCTCTTCCCCTATACGTTTTTCAACTCAGGTTTCTCTTCTGAGTCAATAAGGGAAGTTACATTCCCTTCCGGTGTGGTTGTGTTGCCTTCATTCTTCACCGGGTAGAATACATAGTGCTGCAAAATGAAGAGGACATCAAAGAGTACTACTTCCTGCAGAATTAAACCAACTAAAAATGTTAGGAAATTTGAGCAGAAAATATATCTGAAGAATATAGAAAAAAAAGAAAACAGTACTGTTGAGAGTAGTGGATAATAGGGTGATTTCTGTAATAAATTTATTACCACATTAGTATCAGAGGAAAGGTTTTTACAACACAAAATGAATTATACTTTGCAGATTTTGACAGACTCAAACGGAATGCTTTCATTGCTTCATTGTTCCTGGTTTAACTTGTTGAACTGTCTGGTTTTAAGAATACTGAATACCTTAGAACATCAGGAAAATCTAGTGTAATTAACGCGATGCCTCCATTCATTAAGAAACAGAATGACAGAAGGCAATTACGTACCACCGAAAGAAGTGTCTTGCCGATATTACCATAGAAGTTAACTAGTGTCTCTGCAGGAAAATTATGTACATGTCAGGAAAATATCAAAACCAGCGCATGAAGGATAGGTCCTGTTGCAAGAAAAACCAGTTACTCACTTTGATCTATGGATTGGATACCCATCTGAGCAAAGTTCAGCACGCCTCCAACTAAATCAAGCAGGATATTGCCAATACTCCAACCAACTGTGCTCTTGCGTTGGAAGTTCATAAATGCCTAGCAATTAGGTTAGCAGTGTTAAAGAGCAATATGGGAGGGAAATAAGGTATCAGGAATTCCACCAACTCGAAATCCTAAAATATAGTGTTGAGTGAAAAAATACGACCAGCTTTAATTATATAAAATGACACATCATGTATTATAAAGGTGTTTTCCATGTTCAAGATAGTGTATTTATTTCTACTTTAATGGCTTCATTATTTTTTTCATTATTTTTTTCTTTATTTCAATTGATTAAGATCATTCGATTCAAAATATAATTCACGAAGCTAATTTATATGTATGCTGGTGTACTATAAGTACCATTTGCAGGTTATATGTGTTCTCAGGCATCTACTTCTTGACCTAAGCCTTATATAATTTAATGATACTGGGGTATCACATCATAAGCACACGGAGGATTCCATTCATCTAGCTTCTTGAATATGATCTAAAACTTGGTGATAAGGAGAGGATATAGACAGGGGCCTTCAGCAGACAACCTAGGTCGATACCAAGTCCATTTAATGTAACTCACAGATGTTGAAGCAGATCAATGCAAAATAAGAGATGGAGTGGCAGATACTACTGACTCCTGAAAGATTCATTATTGATGAAATTGTCACTAATTAATAATGTCGAAACTACTCGTCCTTCTACTGTTTAGGAGAGATGATAAAGTTGGTTATTGTGAAAATAATGCCAAAGATACCCATCCTTCTACATTGAACAACTTAGATATCAAACCTGACTTGCTTAGTTTGCAAAATAAAAGCTACATATGGGGTAACTGATCCATTATAACACTAATCTTGAGTGAACTTTCAGATTCCCCAAATATGATTGACCAGCTCAGACATTTCAGAGCAAATGTGTACTATCCACTATAATGAATTCAAAAGGATATTACTCTCTTTTGGTTTCAGGCTGTTCATGTCTACTTATCCAAATTTTCTCTTTTAGAGAGGTCTTATTTAACAAAGACTTAATGACATGTGATTTAATCAAATCTTAGGAGCAAAGATAGCATCTGTACCTGTGGGATATACTTGATTGCCGTCATGCAAACTTGTATTATGCTAATTAAGAAATAAAGAAAAGAATTAGAATCAGATAAAATAACTACAAGCTCCAAATGTGACGGGAAAATAAATTCAACTTCATTCTGGACTTGGCATTCAAGGAAGATTAAATGTATCTTCCGTGGATTGATGATCTTAATACCTACTTTTTCATAAGAGAACAAAGTATTACTTGAATACAGAGATAAGCCATAGCCAAGAATGTTTTTGCCAAGCTAAGATCACACAAGCCAGAGCAGAAAGTAAGACGATTACAGTAATCCCAATGCAAATCTTAGAGACCTTCTGGTTTCCACGCTGTGTAGATTAGAAATAAAAAAGAAGGGAAAAGGAGAATTATGGTATGTACTGTTCAGGCTAAAACTGCAGTTTTCGTGCATGAAGGGACTACTTACATCATAGATCAACACTTGGAACAGTGTGAAAGCTGTAAGTGCCACAGCATGTATAGAAAAAGCCACATCATTTGCAGCTACAGGAATCATCTGAAATCCATGCAAGTGAAGTATGGTATTTTCCTTTAGAAATCATCTTTTGCTAGGATAAAGAACTTAGTCAGAGTAACAAAATAAACAACACAAAATACCACAGTTTTTAGTAATTTCCTTTTTCTTAGTCATGGAACAGCTGCTTTTATAACATTAACATGATTTCACCCCCACTTTCAATTAGAATGATACTAGCAGTCCGCACGACAAAAAAGTTAGTTAATGTGTAATCAATAATAGTTCAAAAAATAATAATAATCTAATTGGAGGTGTAATACCCCAGTCTAATCTCACCTAAATTGTAACACTATGCTTTTGACAAAGCGTGAATGATTAGGAATGGCAATGAATTGGGATAGGGATTGAACTTCTCATCCCAACGCCACACAAGAAGTGAGGTGGTTATGGTAAAGCGATCATGTATCTCATTTCTACTTAAGAGGATGGAAGCCCAAATAGAGGGAAGGGAAGAGGGAAAACAACCATTTCTCTTGTTTACTTAGATAGAAAAATAAAAAGTGAAGAAAAAGAAAGGAACAATTTCACTCTCTTTTTTACACTTTTGTTTCTTCCAAAAGTGGGTGAAGCAGAGAGAGAGAGTGGAAAAAACATTGGAAAAAAACTCGTTTAAGCTTGTATGTATCAGAATGACAGAATCAAAGGGTGAAAGTTGTCATTTTCTCTCATTTCCTTATCTTTCCTCTCCTTTGAAGTAGACAAAACAAAGGAAATCTCTCCCCCTTTGTTTCCTTCCCCTCTTCCCTCCCTCAACACTCTTCCTTTCCTCCCTTAAACACAAGTGATAGATGTATTTTTGTTTACAATGTCTAATTAGGTTGATTAATCTGGAGTACTATATGGTAGATGGCTAAGTGCAACTTTTTTAAAAATATATATACGAATCACATATGCCTAATGAGGTGACTAGAACACATACTTCCTACACATGTTTTTAAAGTTTTTGTAATTTTTCTTCATTTTTTAAAAACAAAATACGATATATCAAGAATGAAGCGTCGAAATTGAGTAAGAGGTCGGGCAAGAATAGGAGAAGTTTTCTTGGATTTTAGCCAACACAAGGGAAGGAAATTTAACATATTCATTTATCTTCAATAAAATTGTCGATGAATGAAGCATTGGAACATATGGGGCTTATTTGTTTGTACAGATAAGTTGAAGGATGGAAGTATGAACCCATATATTGATCATAAAGTATTGTATGGAAGTTAGTTGGATGAAATGAGAAAGAGGAGAGGATACAACTTATAGTGAAAGGGGTATTATTTGTCTTTTTTATCAAATTTTAATTAGTCTTTCTTCAACTTATCTTCAACAAGTGAAAGGATGACTAAATGGATGGAACAATTCATCCATTCATCCTTTCCAACGGAACGGATGGACGGATAAAACAAACTCTATCTATTTGTTTATTTATCCATCCATCCATCCTTTAACTTATCCACCAGCCTTTCAACATCCCTTAGAAGCCAATGCCTTTCCGGAATAACATGAACAGATTCACCTAACCGAGATCAACAATGGTTTTATTCTGATAAAAGAATACGAACCTCATCAGAACCATACTTCTCACGGTATTGCCTCTGGACCGCAGGACTGAAGAACAAGGCCGCATTGTAAATGAGGTACGATGAGTGCTTCGTGATGTTGAGAACCAGGAAATCGAAGTTCAACCCTACCACGCTAAAATCAACAACGAAATCAGTCCACTATCCAAACCAAAATCCCACCACCATCATTAAAACACATCAAAATCAACAATTCCAAGAAAAAAAACTCGAGATTGAAGTAAAAAAAGGTAACAGAGAGAATAAAAATCGAACCTTTTCCTCCTGAAATTGAGAATGGCCTGGGGGTAGAAGCTTATGGACCAGGCGACGAAGGCAATCCATCCGAAGATCTGATAAGTTACGTCCAGAGAGAAGGAATTCCAAGAAGCCATGCCCTCGTTCTCCGGTCACTCCTCCGCCTCACTCTAAAGAAACTAGTGAAGAAACTATCGCCTTTATTTAGTGCCCCAACAACGCAGAACCCCTCGAAAAGCCCTCCGGTTTCGACAGGATCGAGTTGGGTTGCCGCGATGATATTGCCGACGATTTGGGCATTTTGGGTACTAGAGGCGCTGTTGCTCCGCCTTTTGGGTTGAGTAGAAGAATCTGGTCGGACCCCAGGGTAGGTTCACTGAAGCATAGAGTCCTTCATCCGCCATTTCTATTTTCACGCCGGGTAGATTAAGGACGAGTGAGCTCGCCGGAGATTCGATCGCCGAATCGAACTCCGAGTATGAGAAATTTAAATGGACATTTTCTTAAAATTGCAGGTATCGATTTGATTTTGAAAAAAAAACAAAAATTAGTAAAATAAAATATTAATGATAAACGAACATTTTTACTATTAAAGGGATTTTTTATTTATCATCAAAGTTTTTTTCACCAAATTTACCATATAAATCTATCATTGTCCAAAAGAATTAGATCGGTCATATTATCAATTTAATGGGCCGTGTGCTTTTTTTATTTGTATAAATAATTAGTTTTATAATACGGGAAATTGCATTGAATATATCGACTTGAGTGTTTCAATGATTTAAAGTGACAATTAAACTTGAATATTTTAATGATTTAAATGACACAATTAACCACTGAATGTATGTTTATTTTTTAACCGTCCTCGAAAAAATAATGATATAATAGTTAAATATTTTAATAAATAAATAAATAATTTAACGTTTGAATTTTAATTATGATACATTATAGAAAAAAAATTCACTACAAAATAAATTTAATATTAATTATTTAAATAATTTTTTATTAATATTTTTTGATTTATTTTGATGATCGATAAAAAAAATTTTATGAAATCAGATTAATTATTTTTGATCTAATATTATTCGACCTAATTTAATTATTTTTGTTCTTCTAATTTTGAAATAATTTAACTTTTTGCATATGTTTATTTGTTTCTTCACCCTTAAGATATAATCACACAGATATTTTTTTTTAAATATAAAATTAATCATATATTTAAATATAATAATTAATATTCTTCTCAATAAAATTCAGATGATATTCAAGTAAGTTTCTTCTTGATTGACAATTAACAACAAAAACTCCTGTAATTAACAATGATACCCTGAAGTAAGCAAGAGGTTTAATTTATATTATAATGAGTAATATATCTAGTAATAAAGTACAACCGTTCAAATTTACATTAAAAAGTAAAATTAAAGATAAAGATCATCAAACATAAGCAAGCGAAAAACAGAGAAATTTCCATTCCATCTCATTAAAATACTCAGGAATGCAATTCTCAAGAACACAAATTACATGAGGATGCCTCTTTTGACCATCCGATTGAGCTTCATTGGATCTCAGTCCCACCACAAGAAGAGGAGGATCTTCGTCTTCTTCTTCTTTCTCTCTCTGTTTATATAAAAAGGGAAAGAAATTAAGCTTCCTCTACACCTCAATAATGGTGTGGCATGCGCTGTTCATCACTTGGCTCCCGGGTCGTGCCATCGCCATGGCCCTCAGCTTCCTTTCCTTGATCGCAGGGTCCTCCAGAAGCAGCACCTTGTCCTTGTCCCTCACACCCACCATATGAAGATGATCAGCATCCTCCCTCTCCTTCCCCTTGAACAGCAGCCTCTGCTCCTCCGGCTCCAACCCGCTCACCATCGCCACCACCATCTTCAACTCTCCTGCGAAATCGCAACGTTAATAATTAGCCGACCGGAGGGACAAATTCAGATACTCGAGCTAGCTTAAAGCAAATGTACAGATTATACCAAACGTGGCAGTAGCTCGGATGGATATGTCATGCAAATTCGAGCCGGTGGAGATCCTCACTGTGACCATCTCAGCGCCTCCCTGATCTCCGCATTCTCTCTTCTGGACCAGCATGCCCCCCGGCCGCACCTCCCACTGGATATCGCCCCCGCCGCCGCCGCCGCCGCCGCCGCCGCTCGCCTTAGAACTATTACTTCTCTTGAAGAGATTCTTGGCCCTCAGCCTGATCATCCTGTGTCCCTGCACAGCTCGGCGAGACTCGGAGGCCCCTTTTATAGGGATCAAGTGCATGGACACGCTTTATAAGCGTGCGTTAGATAAAGACCCGGTTGAAGGACAGAAGGTTGGTGCTTTATGTCTTAAGAAACGAGAAAGCAATGACCGTGATGTGGTTGGTAGGCCTGAAAAGAAATGGCAACTTTAAATTGCTTTTGGTGAGCTTGTTGGCTAAAGGAGGTGCGGCAACAGGAGAGATTTGATTAGAATAGACCGCAGGTGGAGCTTCTTGTGGCGTGTTTAGAGGAGATGTTTGCCGATTAGGAGGTGAACAGAAGCTATCTTATTGTCTCAAAGATAGATTCAGTACTGAGATTCAACTGCATGCTGAAGGAGAATATATATATATACTTGCTGCAGGAATATAATTAATATATGTAATTAGGGATTGAGTCGATAGGAAGATGTACATGATCGACAATATGGAACAGCGAAAGGGAAGGCCTAGCTAGCTCCTAAGTCCTAACCAATTCAGATATGCTAAATCTTTCTCTGAAAGTAATGTAATAGGAGGGTTTTCATCGATGACTTCTGTCCTTGCTGCTAACTGAGGCGTAAACTTGAAGCCAAGGCTGGATCATGACGATGCAAATAGCATAGGTATGACTGTGACACTCTAGGGAAGTTAGGAGAAATAAGTAATGCTCATACAGGATCTTAATCAGAAATTGCCACGTGTACTGAGAGAATTAAGGGAAAATGACAACGAAAGGAAGTTAATTGAATCATCTCCACTCGGGTGGTCTGAAGTAAAAAGATTCATCATTTGGCTCACTTCTCTCCAATTGAGTCCCTCAATCGGACGCTCAATTCCTCTCCAATAAGATCACCTCAACCGACGCTCAACTACTCTTTAATCGGGTCCCCTCATCAGATGCTCAACTCTTCTCCAATCGAATCTCCCGACCCGATACTCAACCTCTCTCCAGTCATTTTAGCTTTGTCGATCTCCCTTTACATAACACGTTAAATCCTCCAATTCAATCATCCCGACTGACTAGTAGCACTTGGACATATACATGGGATGTCAAAGCAAGTGAGTTGATTGGGCATGTGGAACAGCATGGGATACATGACGTATGGCAACTGGGTACGATATTATTTGCGACAGTATAAAATATGGATGACAAGACCCGAGTATGATGTGACTCCTTTATCGGGGACGGATAGATGTCTTATCATCCATTAATATTGGAGGAGAAAGATATCTAATGACAATGATATAAAAGAAGTCTACTCTTATATACAAAGGTACACTTTTATCAATTTCATACTTACACAGACGCACCACGATTCTCCAGCTTCTTCTACCGGAAGTCTTACTTGAATATCGGAATGATTGAATCGGGCACCCTTAACTTTCATTCTAACCCTCTCCTCCTCCTCTCTCTCTTTCAGGCGTTGTTAGCCTCTTCGGTGATCTCTCTCTTTTTAGTAATCAATGTTTTCGTGATAGCTTAAGTTGACTTATCCGTCAACCATCTTAGACATGATCAAATGCAATCTGGGACTTATATATGAACTGTTTGATCAGCTACTAACACTTTCAGACCATCAGATTTCATTTGGAATATTTTTCTCATCTTCTGAGGTGTAGCAACAGAGTTTCTCTATCATTCATGCTTCTGAAACAGCAATGCTCATGATGATTATTACCTTTACTTAACACTACGAACTGGGATTACAATAATCAATAGGCAGTACTACCATTTATTTCTGGCCTCTCCATTTTTCTCTAGCTATGACGACATTCAGCATCTTAGAGCGAGCCGAGTGACCAATTAGCTCCTACATTTTGACTGCCCTTCCATGTGCTTGCTTGCCCTCTCACAGTGGAACTCACATGAGAAGAAAATATTCTGGAAGATTTCAGCCTCCGAATTGAATCAATGGAGGAGGGACAAGTAGTGAGCTAGCCAGACAATTCTTATTATAAAACCACCACCTACAGAGCATGAAACTTGATGTCTTTGATATTGCTTGTGCTGTGCTTTAACTGAAGGGAGCATGGGGCGTGCCACACTGGTGGCTCGGGCGATCGTTCTCTTGCTCTCGGGACTCTCCTTGATACTTCACCAAACTACAGTCGGTAAAATTAATGTTGTTGCTGCATGCACTTGGTTATGTTGTTAGTTACTGAGATGTATAGTTCTGCGTCGCTCACCGAAGCTTTTGATATGTCCTGTGAAGCTGCGATCAGGCTACACGACCATCGAAGACCGTCGACGGCGCCGGCGCGGGTGACGAAGGAGAAGATGCCCTGGTGGTGGGATAGGGATTATGTCCGTGTGAGCAGACGAAAGCCGATCAACAATCGGTTCACTCCGTGATCAGCTCGATCGAATAGGTCCTCTGCTTCTTCCATTGAAAAACCTTTAGAGAATATTTTGCTAGTTCTAGGAGGCCAATTAAGCTCGTTTCATTTGAATATGTAGTTAGTTCATTGTAATAAACTGATGAATTCAATTAACTTCAAGGATGGGTTGAAGCTCAATTACGTCGAAAGCATTGATCACGGCATGTTTCTGCAACCTTTTGAAAATTATCCTAAGTTAGAAGACGAGCTTAATTACCTGGTTAATTTTTTTTTAATGGCGATTAGGTACGTGGGAGAGAAGGAGCAAAAGAGTGGTCAGATGACGCGAATCTCCATGTCCTTTACAGCTTATAGCTTAGTGACCACAGTAATCCATGTCTCGGTTTCAGAAAATAATAAAACAGAGACTCCATTAAAAACGCCCTGTCGGAGCTCAGAGCTCGAGGGAGGCGGAGAGGCACAAGTAATCGCGCACGCCGCCTCACGTCGGATTTGCATAAGGACGACGTCTAAATTTGACTTTGATTTTAGTTTGCTATACGATTGAGAAAATACATCTAATCTAACGATGGAATCCTAACTATACGTATTATATATAAAAAAAAAGTAATAAGACAATAATATTAAGAATGTTTTTTTGAATTATTTTAATAATTAATGAAAAAATTTCATACGCCCACACGGATATACAATCATAGAGTGATTTAATTCTCAATCGATATAAATATCACTAGAAAAAAAAATTCGGATAGACTTGGAGTGATCGGTCCGGTTCTACATAAATTTCCCACTGGCCACCAGGATAAATCGGAAAGCGCTAATAGAGGCTCATCCAAATGATCAGTATTCTAAGGCTCGCTTCTCATTGGAGGGAAAATTCCCTGCAATGCACTGTAGCTGAGATTCAAACCTTAGACTCTTTAATTAACCATTGAAGGATCTAACCATCGCACCATTACCCGGGGCTATTATTTCGTCACTAGAGAAGAGATGATATGTTGCGGTCAACAAAAATTAAGTCATCAATCCTCCAAACACTTAATTAATCATCTAAAATTTGAATATCATGTAGCATAAACCTAAGAACACTAGCTACTTAGATGAGTACATGAATATGAGTATTTCTTAATTTAGGAAATTTTTTGTAGAGATATATATTTATTATTATTATTATAATAGAGTATATCTTTTTATTTAATTATAGCACTTGTCTTTTTTTTTCAAAAAAAAAATGAATATGTAAAGGTGATTTCATTTAGTTATATCAAGGTATATGATAAAAAAAATCAACCATGATGTAAATGAATTTATTTTTTTACTTATAGCATACACATTTGTTTACTTATAACAAATGCCTTTATTTTATTACTCATAATATAATATAGGTGTTTTCATTTAGTTATGTTAGGTGAGATTACTTTTTTAAAACAAATATTACTTTATAATTTATAAACTATTTATTTTAAATTTTATGTACAAATGATGCATACAATTATAATCATATTTAAAATTAATTCAATATCCTATTTTTCGTTTTTATTTAAAGATATAAAATAATATTTTTATGAATATTATTTTTTAAAAAAAATTAAAAATTAATAATTGTTTTCTTATTCAACCAAACTGTAAAGACATAAATGAATCTAAAAACTCAAAAAATAAAATAAAATATTCAACCTTGAAATCGAGTCATTTAGATTTATATAACACTTTTTAAATAAAAATTTTAATGACTCTACGGAAAATAGTACAATGGTTATCTATGAAACTTAGGTAATTTAGATTCTCGTAGTAATTTTTGTCAAAAATGTTATATGAATTTAGATTAATTAAAATTGGAGAATATATGCACAAAATGATTCAATGAAGGCTCTATCCTTGAAATTGAGCCAATTTAAATTTATGTTTTAGCAAAAAGTTATTACATGCCCTTATGACTCAAACAACAAAAACATAGAACTATCACCCTCTCATGTCATATGAAGGGAGATTCTATAGGATCACAGGAGACGAAAGAGGGAAGAATCTCAATCGTTTGAAATATTTTTTCTTTTCTTTAAACTAAATCAAAATGCAACGAAAATAAAGATAAGAAATATAATTCGATTTTACTTGGTTCGTAGTCCAACGACTATTATTCCAAGTCTCACGATCCTTGACCGCTTCCGATGCGCAATCACTATAGTTCTTTTCTTCGAACTCTTTCGAAGAAAAGCAAACTCATTACAAATATGAGAAAGATAGTAACAACACTATTATCTGTTAGTATTAGTCCTAAGAACCAATTATGAGATGATTGACAAGGAAACTTTTGTATCATATTTCATTAATAAAAGATAAAGTTTATGGTTATTATATTTACTTC
>JBBUKS010000044.1:7944243-7967560 GCA_038050645.1 Hedychium gardnerianum
GGAGTTGTCTTGAAGAGCTCAGCATAGATACGAATAGCGGCGAGGTTTGACAACATCGCTCTAGTTGATGCCCTTTCATTTACGTATCATCCGTAAGGTATACCTAAAGTAAATGTTATTCTTAAAAGTTTTATTTTATCAATCATGTCTGCATGAGATATATCCTTGTATGCATGTGGTGTGTGTGATGTAATAATTAGTTTTTGTTATTATCGTTTAATATTTTCCGTTGTGCATGTTTCGCGAAACATGTTAAGAACACACCGCATCGGGCTACCCTTCACAATTGTCTTGTCGACTCGTTGTACGCTATGTACAGTATGAAGAGAACGACTAAGGAGCTGTGGGAGTCCTTGGACCAAAATAGAGGATGCGGGAGCTAAGAAGTTCATTCATCATGGGCTGATTCCTGTACTACAAGATGGTTGACTCTAAGACCGTGATTAGCCAAGTCCAGGAGCTTCAGGTGATCTTGCACGAGATTCACTCGAATGACATGGTGCTGAGTGAAACCTTCTAGGTGGCAACTATCATTGAGAAGTTGCCTCCCGACTGGAAGGACTTCAAGAACTACCTGAAGCACAAGCGGAAGGAGATGAATGTGGAGGAACACATTGTTAGACTTCGTATCGAAGAAGATAACAAGAGTTTGGAGAGAAAGCTATTGTCTCAAGCTACTGTAAAAGCCGACGTGATCAAGCACGGTTAAAACCAGAAATGGAAGAATCCTAAGTCTTCCAAGATGAGACCCAAAGGAGACATCAGCAAGAAGAATTTCTCTGGGAAGTACTTCAACTGTGATCGAGTGAGTCACAAATCTTCGGAATACAGAAAGTTGAATAAAAAGTAGGAGACCAACCTGAACGAGGGACCAGAAATGGATGATCTCGGCGTCTTGGTCTCTAAACTGAACATGGTCAGTTCAAACCCGTGACAATGGTGGATCGATACCGATGCTATCAGACATATATGCTGCAAAAAGAAGTTGCTCCACAACTTTAAAGAAATCAAAGATGAGGGCAAACTATTCATGGGGAACTCAACAACCTCAGATATCATGGGCCAAGGAAAAGTGGTGCTGAAGATGACTTCGAGCAAGAAGTTGACTCTCAACAAAGTGTTGTATATTCCAAAGATTCGAAAGAATCTAGTGTTCGGATCACTGTTAAGCAAGCATGACTTCCACATTATTTTTAAGTCGGACAGAATTGTACTATCCAAGAAAGAAATATTTGTAGGGAAGAGTTATGTAATTGATTAGCTATTCAAGATCAGTGTAATGACGATTAGGCATAAGACTACTAAAATTGAAAATTCTTCTGTTTATATGCTTGAATCTTCATGTTTGTGACATGATAAATTAACACATGTTAACTACGATGTGTTGCCTAGATTGATTAACATGCAAAGCATACCTACATTCCTCCTTGATCTGAAACACAAGTGTAAGACTTGTATTGAAGCGAAAATTATAAGGTCATCCTTTCAACTTTTTAAAAGAAGCAACGAACCACTCGGCTTAATTTACCCCAACGTGTGCGACCTAAAAGGTACACCAACATGTGGTGGGAATACATATTTCATCAATTTTGTAGATCATAACACAAAATATTATTATGTGTATCTTCTCAAAAGTAAGGATGAAGCTATAAAGAAATTTATTCTCTATAAAAATGAGATTGAAAATTAACTTAATAAAAGGATTAAAGTGGTTCAAAGTGACTGAGGTGATGAATATGTATAACCGTTCATGAAATTATGTGCTGAACATGAGATCCGATACGAAACAACAGATCATTATACTTCTTAGCAAAATGAAGTTGCTGAGCAAAAGAATCAAACTCTAAAGGAGATAATGAATGCTCTTCTAATGAGCTATGGACTGCCAGAGTTCATGTGGGGGGAAGCTGTATTAACAACTAATTACCTTTTAAATAAGATACTCCGAAGAGAATAGATAAGAATTCTTATGAGTTATAGAATAAAGACAATCATCCTACAAATATTTATAAATGTGAAGGTGTCTCACCAAAGTTTTGGTGTCTGATTTGAAAAAGATTAAGATAGAACTAAAAATTGTTAATTGCATATTTATTGGATATGCACATAATAGTAGTGGGTATCAATTTTTTGTGTATGAATCACATATATTGGATATATATAAGAACTCAATAATAGAATAGAGAAACTCCTCGTTCTTCGAGCATATATTTTCATATAAGACCCGAGAGAAAGTAAGAGCATGTGAAACACAAGAGGAAGAAGAAGATGGTGGACCAGTTGAGGTTGAGCTCAGACGAAGTAAAATAACTCGGGTGAAAAAATCCTACGGAACGGATTTTATCACTTTCAAGTTGGAAAGTGAGCCCCAAAATTACTCAGAAGTAGTAAGCTCTTTTGATGTACCTTATTGGAAAGTGACAATTACATTTGAGATTGACTCTGTCTTGCAAAATCACACTTGGAAACTTGTGGATCTTCCTCCAGAAAGTAAACCACTAGGTTGTAAGTGGATCTTCAAGAAGAAAATAAAATCAGATGGTACGATTGATAATTACAAAGTGAAATTTGTAATTAAATGTTACCGACAATGAGAAGACCTTGATTACTTTGATATGTATTCTCCGATGTCAAGAAAAACTTCTATTAGAGTATTGTTAGTTATCGTCGCACTATGAAATTTGGAAAGATATCAAATGGATATAAAGATAGCCTTTTTAAACAAGGATTTAGAAGAGAAAATCTATATGGAGCAACTAGAAGGATTTTTTGTTCCAGAAAATAAGATTTATAGATTGGTGAAGTTGTTATAAGGTCTGAAACAAGCACTAAAGTAGTAACATAAGAAATTTGACAATGCCATGAAGGAAAGTGGATTCAAGATCAATGAATGTGATAAATGTGTCTATATGAAAGTCATAGTAATTGATTACATCATCTTGCGTCTTTATGTAAATGACATACTTATTATTGGGAGCAATGATAAAATAATCAAATCCACAAAAGATATGTTGAACTCAAGATTTGACATAAAAGACATATGTCTAGCTGATGTGATTCTAGGAATCAAAATTCTTAGAACAGTAGAAGAACCTTAGTCGGTCTCATTATGTGGATAAAATTCTTGAGAAATTCACCAAGAGTGATACTGCGTTGGCAGGGACACCGATAAATATGAGCCAACATCTATCGAAGAATCAAGGAGAAAGTATCTCTCAGATAAAGTACTCTCGAGTGATTGGAAGTCTGATGTACTTGATAAGTTGTATTTAGCCTACGCAGTAAATAAACTAAGTAGATACACGAGTAATCCCGGTGTTGAGCACTGAAAAGGGATAACAAGAGTACTGAGGTAATTGAGGTATACTAGTGAATATTAATTGCATTATACAAGATATCATATTATGATCAAAAGATACAACGATATGAGTTGGATATTGAATATTAAAGACTCGAAGTCTACAAGTGAATATGTATTCATTTTGAGAGGTGCAGTCATTTTTTGGAAATCTTCTAAGCAAATCGTAATAATCAAATCCACGATGAAATCTGAGTTTGCATCACTTGACAAATGTGGTGAATAGGCTGAATGACTACGATAATTCTTAGAAAATATTCCTAGATTGCCAAAATTTATGTCAATAATTTGCCCACATTATGATAGTCAATCGACAATTGACCGAACATAGAGCCATCTATATAGTGGTAAGTCTAGACATATACGTCATAAACATAATATCATTAGACAACTACTCTCAACGAGAGTTATCAACTATGTAAAGTCAAAGGATAACTTAGCATATCTGCTAACCAAAGGGTTAAACGTTGAATTAGTTGCAAGTTCACTACGAGAGATAGACTTGAGCCGATGAGAAATGTTGGTGTAAAGAAACCTAACCTATGCAAATTGGAGATCCCAATAATTAGTTTCAAAGAGACAACCTAATTGCACCGACAAAAATTACTCACAGTGGGGGAATGACCCGATGGATCAGTGAAAGATGGAGATTAAGCACATGACCTTTAATGATCCAGTGGAGTAATATGGATTACTCTTAAGAAATCACTTATGTGAGAAAGAAGTGGTTCAAAGACATCGTGTCTACTGTCAGCTAATAAACAAACAAATCTTCACAAGGGAAGGTTCAAAGGGTAAAATCTACCTGCTATATACGAGACTCAGCTGTTGAATACTATCACATATCTTATTTCCATTCATGTAGGAGATTGTTGGAAAGTGAATGGAAAAAGATGGATGGAAGGAAGAGACTCCATGGGGGGTTTTTAGTCCCACATTGGGAGTTTTATGGCTAGATGGTTGGTTTATATTGTTGTCAAACATGTATGTTGTGAACAAATGCATGGAGAGAGACTCTCTCTCACGCATGAGTACGCAGGGGAGTTGTAAATCCAGGGCCCATGTTGCACTGAACCATGTTGACTCGTGTGCAAGCACAACCTGCGTGCATCGAATGCCAGACTGGTTGAGAATTTTTTTTCCAAGTGGAACAACCAATATTTTGCCACATGGATTCTTTTGCTGGCTGCTCAAGAGTGTAACAGAAGCATTAACTATTGTTAATGGCATATCTGAAACCTCTCAACGCTTTGATCCGGATGAGTAAAGGCAGTAGATGATGATTAATTGGTCATTTAATGTTACCTATGGTCAAAGCTCCTATAAAAGAGGAGGTCGTGATCTTTAGCAATAAGATGCAAGAAAAGTGATCTCTATCCACCTTTGTTCCCTAGCTGTTTTTCCTTTTTGTCGTATATCCACTTGGCAGATCCACTCATGATAGCCTTCGGGTACATTCTCAGTTCGCTGTGATCCATTAATGCTTGGTCATGATCACAGTTTTAAGGAAATAAACGACCCACGTAATCTCGAAGCACAACCAGAGGTGAGGTGAATTTGTTTTAAGGAAATTGCTTGATAGTAAAAGTATCCTGGGTTAGTTTTGATGTTGATCAACTGAGTTAAGTTAGATCCTGTTGTTTTGATGACTTGTGTCTAAGTTTGTAGGGACTTAGGAACACAAGAAGTCGAGCGGAAGATGTAGCGAGCGAGAAGGATGACATGGGAAGGGAGCCGACGGGCTCGGTGCATTCGAGAGACGAGGAGCTACGGAAGAACACACCGGTGGAGTGAGAAGGACATGATCCGAGAGATGAGAAGCCGGGAGAAAGTCTGCTCGAGGAGAAGGTAGGAGTTGAGTTTGGGTGAGCTCAACTCCGGATGACCAGAGCTTCACCAAAGCAAGCGGAACGAAAAATGGTCAATATTGAAATTGACAATTCAAGGACTTGATGCGTCTCAGATGCATTAGAGGCGCCTTGGACGCCATGATGACTCGAGGAGCCTCAGATGCATTGAAGGCGCCTCGGACGCCAACCATTAGAGGTGCTCCAGATGCATTAGAGACGTCTCGAACGCCAACCATTGGAGGCACCCCGGATGCATTGGAAGCGCCTCAGACTCCCAAGAGTCGTTGCGGAGCGGATAAGCAGTGAATTTCACGTCAACCGACTAGAGACGTCTCGGATGATCCGAGGCGCCCCCAATCCGCAAGAATAGCAAAACGACCGTTATGACAAGGATGAGCTTTGCTATGTTGGAGGCGCCCCCAATCATGCGAGACGCCTCGGATAGTGTCACGTCAGCATAACAGTCATTTGGACCAGAACTCTATAAATAGAATTCTTATTCACCATTTTGATATAACACACTATGTATTTCATTTCTTATTCTATTTTTACTGTTAGTGCTTTCAAACAGTGTAAAGGATTTCTCGACCTCCAACTTGTTGACGAAAAAGGAGCTTCTCTAGTGAGCTTTCTATTTGCCTTGGATTAACAATCACCTAGGTTGTAACCAAGTAAATCCTCTGAGTCCCTTTACTTTTTATGTTATTTATTATTATTAATTAATGTGTGTATCTTTACTAAATTAGAAAGCAAGAGAAGTTGTGATTTTTTATTTGCAGGCTATTCATTCCCTTATAGCCGGTCCATCCGATCTTACAAATAGTAGGTCTCGGCATCTTCCTTTCTCAACTTGGCGATCCATTTGGGAGCAACTCGGCGTCTTCCTTCCCGACTTGGCAATCCATTCGGGAGTGAATTGACGTCTTCCTTTCCCGACTCAGCGATCCATTTGGGAGCGACTCGACGTCTTCCTTTTTCGACTCGGCGATCCATTCAGGAGCGAATCGGCGTTTTCCTTTCCCAACTTGGCGATCTATTCGGGAGCGACTCGACGTCTTCCTTTTCTGATTCGGCGATCCATTCACGAGCAACTCAACGTCTTCCTTTCTCGACTCGGCGTTCCGCTCGAGGGTGCTCGGCGACTTGCTCGGAGCACTCACATCCGCTCGGCAATTCGCTCGCTTTCGCTCGGCAATTCGCTCGCTTCCGCTCGAAAGCACTCAGTCGAACCAGCCTTGCTGGCAGCTTGAGATCATCCGCTCAGGTAACTCAACAGATAAATCTAAATTTAGTTTTATAAATTCAAAGTATTTCTCTCTATCTCCAACAAAATTGTCGGACATGTAATATGTAATAGGGGATTGCCTGTGTTAATAGTAGGGACTTTAAGTTTACTAAAGTAATTAGTCAATTATAATAAGGTATTTAGTAGTTGTATTCAAGCAACGAGTATTTGTAATCAACTGAAGACTTGAATATATAGTCAATTAGAAGAAATTTTTAGTCGACTGTCCCTAGAATCGTTGGCCACTCAACCAACTTGATGTGTTTCAAGTCTACTAGAGATGAATCAAATAGAGTCATTGGTGTTGTTAAAGGTCACTAAGATAATAACTATTGCAAACATACACTAAAAAAAATTCTAATGATTTTTCATTAATAGTCAAGATAATAATACGAGACCGTTATTAACTATTAATTATTTTTTAAATTAAGAAACTTTTTTCATAAACACCACCATGTTCTTAAAGTGTGGTCAAGGAAAAATTAAATAAAAGCCATCATTGAATTTGTAATGTCTCATAAAATTAATTAGCACATAATCTTATTTCATAATTTTTAAAACCCCTAGTGGACTAAAGTAAATATAAAACTCTATCTACACTTTTTTTTTAGATTAAATAAAAGAAGGGAAAATCGACATTCACTATAAGCTTAAGGGACCAGATCTGACATCCACTACGAGTCTCTCGATTCAAAAGACGCCATGTACTTCCCGACCTATGATTCAAAGTCCTATACCTGGGAAAACTAATTAATGTCTGTGCATTAACTAAGGAAGTTAGAAAATCTGTAATCCGAACACCTAGGTTGGATAATCCTAAAATCTAGCATCAGGGCAGGATACTTGATGGAACCTAAAATCTAGGAATCAAGGCGGGGTGCTCGGTAGAACTTGAAATCGAGCATCAAGACGAGGTGCTCGATAAAATCTAAAATTTGGGCACCAAGACTGGGTGGTCGATAGAATCCAAAATTGAGCATGAAGACGAGGTGTTTGATGGAACCTAAAATTTGGGCACCAAGATTGAGTGCTCTGTGGAATCCAAAATTGAACACCTAGGCTCGAAGCTGTGGAAACTTGCAAACCGAGCAGCGAAACTAGGTGCTTCTCAAAATAATCTGGATGGCTGAATACCATCAACTCTATCTACACTCTTTATTTAGATTAAATAAAAGATGGTAAGAGATATTTTTTGTGTTTATGTTTTATATTATATAAATATATATATATATTTTATTTCTACCAAGAAATTATTGCCTTTCATTTAAGAACAAAATGGACTGCAAAGTGCTCCCTTGTCAATTAATTAAAGCTGCTGACCAAGTGATAATTCCTTTTAATTAGAGGTAATTAAATTAAAGAAACCCTAGTGACACACAATGACCTAATGGTCATACAATAAAGCCCATGCATTTCCCCTTGTGGCTCCATGATGAATGCATGAAGCCCTTTCAATCTTAATGATGTAATTATCACACTTCTTAAGTGGCAGTACTATAGGCCACTTAATCTACTTATTATGATTACAAGAAATATATCTCCAGATTATGATATAATGAAAGGACATCAAATTATCATTTAAATATTTATGATTCAATTTTTAATTATAAAAAAAAATTTAAATAAAATGTGTAATCATGAAATGTTGAATTTTTGAATCACTTGTCTCGAGTATTTTTTGATTTATCTGGAAGGTCCATAGAAAAATTTTATAAAATCGAATAGCTCATTTTAAATTTGATATTTTTTTATTACCCAAAATACAATAATGATTAATTTAATTGATGCAAATAATTTACATGCAAGTAAATAATGGTAAATTAAACCTCCCACATGCTCAGATAATAATAATTTGTTGCAATAGAATAAAATTTAGGGTAAATTTGTAAAAGGTTTGAAATTAATTGACGTTCGAGGTGTTAAAGCGAATATTTAAGTGCGTCGGTAGACGTGTAATGATTGCGTGAATTAAATAATAAATAAATAAATAAGATTCATGTAAATGGAGGGAACATGAAAGCCGACCTTGGCACGCTCGTTCAGGGGGTTGAATTTTGGGTCCCACACTTTCCCCATGTCCATCGCGCAGTGTCAATTTTCATATCAGGTCCTTATAATTATGGTACTTTTCTAGTACGGTGCACCTAATTTTTGATTATTTCAGTCTGCATCTAATTTTTGCTTCCTGCTTATTATTTCTCTTAAAAACATCTCCACCTTTATAGCTAACTTAAATATTCATCATCATAGCAATGGAAGTTCGATTCTCACCCAACACAAATAAATATCTATGATGTTTGAATCACTTATAGTGTTAGATCATCCCCATGACTCATTTATACTTTTTAAATTTATTCAAGGTGAAATTTTGTTATAGACTAATCATCTCTAAATAAATGAAAGATAAAAATACTTAAAAACTTGAGCTCATCGTCTTAAATACTCATCATCATAAGAATATAAAGATAAAAATTGATAACTTAATCATACATGGAGTTACGATTTGTTCTACTAGCTTAAAAATGTTATATTTCATCGTGAGGTGATCAAATGTTATATATATTATCCAATAAAATGATTCTCTTGAGATAAACGATAGAGCTTGAGATAAGTGTTCTTACAAATAGTTCTCCAACAAGAATTCCGTTTTGAGTTCATTCTTCAATGCTTAAGATGTTCCAACTAAAATAATGTTCAGTAAGTTTGATGGCAACAAGTTTTACCTTATGATAATTGGTGCGTTCTCGTAATTCAGGATTCACTCGATGAAGTTGATCAATCTATGAATAATTGGGATGAGTTCATCCTTCAAATTCAAGAATGTATCTACCTTGGCTCTCAGGCGATCGAATTAGTTATCATATGAAAGATTTATCGAATTTAAACAAAGATCGAATTTCGACAAAAGCCGTGAATATATCTTCTCATATGACAATCCACTTCGATTTCCTGATTTACTCCTTTCCAATTGTACATGGACAGTCGTGAAAAAATCGTCAGGATGACAAATTTCATCTTTTTACTGAAAGAATGTGTCTACCTTGAGATTGAAATCTTGTAGGAAGGATTTTGTCTTCAAGTAGATCGTCAAGGAAGAGCATGCTCATCACTTGATGCTTGATCATTGATCTTTCATTCTCAAAAACATGATGAGAAAGAAGGTAGTATTCGACGACATTGGATTAGCCAACAATGCCAAAGTAAAACTTTATTCTTATAAGGAATCCACCAAGAAGAGAGAAAGGGTATAACTATGACGACCCTTCTTCAAAAAGAGAAGCATAAGCTAATATTCATTCCAAAAGAACTACCATTCGTAGGATTTATAATCAAACTTATAAATTCCATTCATTAGATTATTATTCTAATTAAATTTCAAGTACAATAATGTCTCTACTTGAGCTATATGACAATAACAATTTTAATAAATAATTTTGAACGATGTTGGTAAAAATAAATAAGCAAGCTTAAAATGCTGTTAAGTTCGACTCAACAACTTAGCTCAGCCCAACTAGTGTATCATCCACTTTAAAAAAAAATATTAACCAGATCGGATAACGAACTTGGGATGACCGGCTTGGCTCTATGGAAGTTTTTCATCGGTCACCAGGATAAATCGGAAAGCGCTAAGAGAGATTCATTCAAATGACCAGCATTCTTAGGCCCGTTTTTTCATTGAAGAAAAAATTTCTTAGCTGAGATTCGAATCTTAAATCTCTTAATTATTTATTAAAAGATCTAACTATTATATCATTCCCCCCGGAGCTACCATCCTACTTAAAATTCATATAAAGAAAGAAATTATACCACCAATAGACACGATATCAATTCCTTTGAGCAACCTTTTGGAGTTGAATGTCTGAAAAGCTTGGTGCAATTTTGCGTGGGCGATCATGCTCCACCTACACACCATAACCCCAATTCCCACAGCTTTTTGCACGCCTGTTGAGTTAAATTTCATACTCAAGCACACTTACAAGTCCTCAGGAAGTGATTTTTTTTATCGCCAACCTTGTCATTCAGAATGATGCTTCCACGCTGCACCATTAAAAAAAACACTTCAATGCTGCATGCAAGTACAGCAATTATTGCCTTTCATGAAACTTTAGGGTTAGCACTTTACCTTTTAAATGGACCAACTGATCAATGGATGAATGCCAAGTTCATGTGAGCTCTAAATTTTACATGCATGGTTTAGAAGACAACAAATGCAGCAACTTTAAGCATATATAAACACTAGTATGGCAATGTAAAGCATGAAGAAAAAAGACATGGAATATTTTGGGGACAGTGGCTGGCTAGCTGCATGCAAAGAGTAGTGCTCAACTCATGCATGTCTGGGCCTTCTTCCAGTGTGCTGAAGATGGATAGCCTGTAAAAAGTTCAATGATACAAGACCATTACATATGATTCAGGTCAGGGATAATATAGAATTCAAGCTCACTGATAGGTGTGGACTTTTGATGGGAATGCAGAAAACTAGGCTGTGCCTGGTGCTGTCTCATGCTGCTTGTCTGGTAATTTTTTGAAGGTATCATCACAAGGGTCCAAGGTACATGCAGCAACAAAAGGGGAGGCTGGGCATCCCAAGAGAAAGGTGGTTGGCTTTAGCTTTTAATGAGGAGTTTGGAATGACAACATCTGTCACTTTGTCACCATCCAGAAATTATAAATTTGAAAAAAGGAAAAACAAATATCTTGTAGGAATTCTCCCACAAGAACATGGATTGTCCCACAGGCAGTGTAGGTTCCAACCTCAGTATCAGGTTGGTCAGTAAGCTATGTCCAAACCTAACTAGTAAGCATGTTTTCTTGAGAGAACAAATTTAAGAATTCTGACCGTTCCGAATGGACAATCATAAGAACATTTTGATTTATCTTGGTAGTTGATGAAAAATTTCCGTGGGTCAGATCGGTCACCTTCGAGATTAATCGGACCACAAGATCTGGATTATCAAAAATAATAATAATAAGCATGTTTTCTTTTCTTTTCTTTTCTTTTCTTTGTGGTTAGTACAGAAGTATCTTTCAGTAAACTAAGCCAAAACCTAACTAATAAGCATGTTTTCTTTGTGGTGAGTATAGAAGTATCTTTCAGGAAGCTATGCCAAAAACCTAACTACTAAGCATGTTTTTTTTTGTGGTGATTACAGAAGTATCTTGCCATTCTATTACATATGAAATTATTTTTCATTCAAGATGAAATTGATAAAGTTCAATATAAAAAAAAATGTCCAAGAGCATCCCACAGTCCCACTTAAATGTTATATATCATAAATACTTTTAAACAAACAGAAAAATCAGCACTTGTCAGGACAATGCACACTTGTAAACAAACTTATGTATCAATTATGATCAAACTGGTACATGAATTATATATTTAAAAAAATGTCAAAAATTATTAAAAATTTATATTTAAAAATAGATAAATTCTAACATAAATTTTAAAACCTACAGTTACAAATTTTAAATATATATATATATATATATATATAAATGTAAACTGTTCTAAAAAGTTATGAATTTTAAAATATATATATTACAAAAATATTTTTGTCTAAAAATATCTAATAAAGTGAAATAAATTCTTTCATAAGTTTTTTAAAAAACGTAAAAACCTCTATAAGTTTTCTAAATCTAATTTGTTTATCACTATACGAAATAATTATAGGCATTTTTTTATATTAGCATGGCATGTAAGAGTTCATTATAGCAGGAGAAAAGGTGATGAAGATTCATGTGTATTTCAATTATGTTGCATAGTATATAATATAGTTAGATTACATGGAAATTATAGAACACTTTCTTATAGAAACCACCAAGATAAAAAGAAAAAGGATAAATATTGTCAGGTAAAAAAAATTCCTCACCTTCATCATACATATAAGAATAATTATGAAAAGTAGGAGTTTATTAAGTGCAAGATAAAGTATCATCAAATAAAAAAAAAAAACGAAGCATTTTCTTATATCCTCAAATATAAAAATTAAGCAAGTAGCTACTGATAATTAGTAGTGCAATAGACCAACGCAGAACCTTTGAAAATTGGGCCAGCCCAATTTTAATGGCCCAATAAAATTTGTATTAGGTTTAGTTAGCAATACAATCATAAGGTTGGAAATTCGCATATGTGGTTATTTTGACTTGGTGTTGTGCCGACAAAATAAAATATAGAAATTATAAAATAGATAACATCCAATCTAGAGCGAGCGAATCGATTTATGAAAGTTTTTTATCGATTATCGAAATAAATTCATGGCGAGCGGCCAGAAGTCCAACATTCCTTAATTGTGTCTCAGAAAAAATTTCTATAAATACATCATAGCTGGAATCGAACCATGGGTATTTGAATGATAACTTGGGCGTCCTACCAATGCACCATAATCCGGGATAAGAATATTAGTTATTTGGATGTACCTCCGTTAGAGCCTTCTGATTTATCCTAGTGATCGATGAAAAAATTTCATTAGACCGAATCAGTCATCTCAAGATTAGAACTAGATATTTGAATCATCAAAAATAAAAAAATAAAAAATATATATAGAAGAAAACAATGTAAGAAGAATAAAAAAAAAGAACACTAATTAATTAAATTAATTTATATGTCTGAAGTGAAAGATGTCACAAATATCCTATAAAATTCCTAATAATTAATCTGGATGCCAAAAAGTTGAGAGTCAAATTGTAATTCCAGTTCCATCATAGAGTTCTTGTAAACTATAAACACTTTGTTTCGCTGATTTTGAAGACCTATAATTATCCTTATAAATAACAATGTTTCTTTTGCTTTTATCTTTAACATTCATTATACTATGGCCCAAACTTACTCATTCTCTAATCTTGTGTCATTTTGTTTCTCCGATAACCATATTATTTTTGTTCTTCTCCTAATCAACGTTTTGGTATGAATGTAAAATTACATTCTATGTTGTTAGTCTATCCTATATATAACAATCTAATTACCTTCTTTACCAGTATTCACCTACAATAATGCATACTCATAAGTTAGTGAATTCAATGAAGAAATCAACGAGTTTATTGCCATTAGTGTCCACTGTAAAACATCAGAATCTTAATTATCATGGCCTACAAATCACTGTAAAACTCCTTTTAACACAAGATAGTCAAGCATATTAAGCATTCAGGCAACTTACAGTGCCACCACGATCAGGTGCAGCATACATTCTGTTGTTATTGTGTTCTCCTTGTTACAGTTGGAAGAGGATTTTCAATGTTCTTCAAACCAATCAGAACGACAACGACAGGAGTGCCAACAAGGTTTCCCAAGCAAACAAGTTCCCAAACAGATGCATTCCCAATAAAAGCATCAACAGTCAAAACTCTCACGGACTTCTCGAATCAGCTTCCCCTGGCGTCTTTGTACTTGAAAATACTCTGTATTATACAAAAACCAACAAGATGATACATTACAGCACTGTGAAACCAAAGTTGTGCAAAGTTTTCATTACATAAAAAAGACTGCAAAGTTGCATTTGTAATTGTATGCAATGGAATCAACCAAATTACGACATAAAGAAGTCGTTTCTTTGTATTGTATGTTTCTTTTATATGTAGATGTTTCGCTTATTACTTCTGTGAATCTTATGAGTTTCTTAATTAAAACAGCCCGAAATCCGCAACCATGGGTAGCAAATTCAACCGACAAATTGGGTGAAAAAATATGCTTTACCCAAATACACTCCTTGAGCCAGCAACTCATCTGCTACCTGTCTGACAGTATGCTAACTCTTCAGTTAAATGTAATCACAGATTCAAGAACAAGATAAAAGTACCTCTTTAATCTAAGAAGGAACATATCAGTAATTCATCCTATAAAGGTCTCCAAGCTCAAGTATCTAGCATTCATCAAAACAGAAATACTTGGGACAAGCTAAATGCAGTCTTTACCAGTAATAAAACATGATGGAAGAACATTGCCATGGCTGTCGTATGCCATGCACGAAAGAATATCTAAATTTTGCACGCTTAAGGGGAGCTTCATCATTGCCAGTCGAGGATGAATTGAGAACTAAAACTGATGGATCCCAAGCAGCAAGTTCAAGGTTCACCCTTATCCTCGGTAGGTTGAACTCTGACACCATTTGCCGTTTCTTGCACCTAAAAGCAATCGCAGCATTCTCTAATCAAAATCACATCCATCGTCCACCAGTTATTATTAACCCAACAAACTGAACGTCTGAACCAATCGATCAATGTAAACAATGTCTCCTCCACTGTATAGGAGGAAGGTGATCAGGGAGGGTGGTAGTAGGCATAAGCAGTGTAGAAAGTCTGCGCGCAGGTGAGCAGCAGCAAGAACACTGCAGCGATCAAGGAGATGATTGCCCAGGGGTTCCCGAAGTATCTGTGCTTCAAGCTCGCCCCCCAAGTGTTCCACCGGTGATTGTAGTACCTGTTCACCCTCTCCGACAGCTCCGACAGATAGCTGTCGTCGAAGTCGAACACCACCTCCTGGCACAGCTTGTTGAACAGGTCGGCCACGTCGCGGTCGTTGCCCAGCCAGTGTTCGATGATCCCCCGGTAGTGCAGGTAGCTTACGTCCACCTCCGAGTTGATCAGGTTGTTCATGAAGATGACGTAGGAGGTGATGTCCTTGGTGCAGTCCGAGTGGCACTGCTCCAGCGCGATCAGGTTCAGGAACAGCGATTTGGTTCCGTCGTGGATCAGCAACCGCGGGATCTTGAGCACGCCGTCGGCGAACTTGATGTCCCAGAACCGGTCCGTCTTCCGCTTCCGGAACTTGATCCCCGCCTCGCGGAGTTCCGTCACACAGTGGATCAGCTGCAGCCGGCGGCGGTCGGCCACCCGTCGGGTGTGGGACCATCGCTTAATCCAGAGACGCGGCTCCAGCTTCGGTCCGGTGAGGAGCAAGCTCCGCCGGAAGATGTCGAGGCAATGGAGCCCTGTCTCGGTCAGGGGGTCGAAGGACTCGGTGGGAGCGGTACGGGTGGAGGACTCGATCCTCGCGCGGTCAGCCTTGCGGAGCGGTTCGTCAGTGGGCATGAGGGGATCGAAGAAGCGGACGGCGAGGCGGGCGACGAGGCCGTGCTGATCCGGCCGACAGATCTGGAGGCCGAGGAGGCGATCGAGGATGAAAAGGGGCAGCTGGTTCTCGAGCATGATCATGTCCCGCTGGATGCCGTGCATCGTGCTGCGCATCGCGAACACAGGGTCGTTGCGGTCGTACCCGAGGTCGCGGAAGCCCTCGCCGGCGCCGCCCGCCGCGCCGCGGAAGAGCTCCAGCAGAAAGGTGCCGTCGAGCACCAGCATCTCCACGAACTCGTCGCTGGAGAGCGCGAGGCGGCCCTCATAGCAGGCGCGGCAGCGATCCTCGAGCGCGCGCGCGGCGTCAAGGTAGAGCCGCACGTCGTGGCCGGTGCGGCGGAGGACGCGGTGGAGAGCGCGCCACTTGTGGCGATCCATGTCGCGGAGGCGGCGCTTGCCGTGGTGGTAGGGCCCAATCGACACCACCTGAGGCACGTACGCCTCCTCATCGCCCTCGCGGAGCGATTTAGGGACTCGGTAAATGCAGAAGCGAGCCCAGGGGACGGTCGCCTCCTCGTGCCGCGCCTGCTCCAGCTTGTCGCGGATGGAGATGACCCACTTGGACTCCTGCCGATGGGCGGCGGCGAAGGCCTCCCTCTCCTCCTCCTCTCCATCTTTGTCATCCTCCTCATGCTGCTGCTCCTCCGGAATGGGCTCGCCCCGGGTGACGCAGAGCGGTGGCGGAAGCGGAGGCGGAGGCGGAGGCTTGGAGGGTGAGCCGGGAGTGCTGGGTTGCGACCTGGGGAGGTTAGCCTGCACGGTCTCGTTAAGCTTCAGAGTGAGCAAGTACCAACTCAGAACCTCTTTGTTGAACACGGCCACCATGGAAGCAACCCAACCCGACTCCTTTGGGCGACAAGTGTTTGATGATTTGTCACTGAGAAGAAGAAAAGAAGAAGAAGAAGAAGAGGAGGAGGAGGAATAGCAGGATGCTATAGATTACAAGAAGAGGAGGGAAGGGAAATGGTCAGGAAATGGCAGTTGATAATTAGATAGAGGCGTGATCATGGATCGAGATGACTTCCATGTCCACGCAACTTCATCTCCAGTCTCATCAGCATGCTCATTCATATTTCTACAAGGATTTGGTCAAAACAAAAAATAATTATCTGGTTGCTCCTAGGACAAACGGAATGTTGGAGTGATTGATGAGGCAAATTGGGCCCAATAGGGAGTTTCCCTTGTCAACGGCCGAAGTTAATGCTGAAAACGGCAAATGTTCTTGTCCAGTTCACGTAGTAGTGTCAATCATCCATTTAGCTAAAATTTATCAATTTCTTGTTGGAGTTTCATGTGCATCAAGTCAAGCTAAATTCATGGTAACAACTGGGACACCTAGTTGTGACAAAAAATGAAACGCTCGTCTCCAACATTTTCATCAGTCCGTCTCAAAATTAACACGAAAGAGATAAATCACGAAAACTAATCTAACTAGTCCGAATAATGACCAATGCATGAAAAAAGACAAGAACCTGACTATTAGCCAAGACCTCATTATGACAATATCTCATGTACTCGCCATCAGTCCATCCCGTGAGAACTGAGACACCTAGTGCATTCATGTCTGCTGGGTCGATGGCTCAATTGACTAAAGGCAGGTAAAAGATTATCAGCTCGTGCGCTCGGATAACACAGGTAGCAAGAATGCAGACTAAGAGCTAATATTTTTAAGCATCTGGTGCAATAATGGTTCAGAATACATAAGATAAGGTCTCAGTCACAAGTGCAGTAATGGTTCCATTTGACATCCTAGCAAATTTAGCCTTAAAACATAGCAATCGACGTCCCAAGTGCAAGTGAAGGTCACACAACTCGCATCAGTAAGGCCTGTACCTCCAATCCATTCTCGATCGGCTGCCTCCACTAGCTCCATAGCCGTACTGCACAAAGAAAAGAACAATTGAAAGCTCAGAGTTGAGAATTTATTCTCGCACACATTGAAAGATGCAATGAAAGACAGCTTGGAAACAATTCAATCCTCCTGCAAAGCTATTTAATAACAAACAATGGTATACCGAGGGACTCACATCGTCGAAGTCCAGGCTGCCGTAGAGCCTGCCATAGTTTCTCATCGGACCGTACCCCCCATAAGCCTCAACAGGATCCACATAGCCTCCAGAACTAGGACCAGCATCATCAAGCGGTGTAGCTGAGTCTATAGCAACCTACACAAACGATAAATATATCGCATTTCATAAGCATACATTGATTCGAGAGGACAAGTATCTTCCCACGTGAAGCATATAATTAATATTGGAATAGTCAAATTCAGTTAACCAAGAACTATAGAGCTGAAAATCCAATTTCAGATTGTCCTATGATGTACCTCATGTCCAAGAATTTCATGTGTCCTGCGAGAAACACGATCTGCTACACCGTCCTCAGCAAAAGTCACAAAGCCAAAGCCTCTATGGCCACTTCGCTTGGGATCCTATTCATGGTAAAGAAGGAATTAGCAACATACAGATTTAATTTAACCATTTTGAATATGAACACAAGTACTTACCTTTGGGACATAGACATCTACGATACGGCCAAACCTTCCAAAGTACTGGCGCAGATCTTCAGCATTTGCCTCCTCAGGAAGTCTGCCAACAAAAATCTTTCTGCCAATGCCACGTGAAGGTCCAAAATACCCTCCTACATCATATATGATTTGCATTTACAAAAATATAACAGGGGAATAAGGTGTGTAATTTGTGTAACTTCAGATATGAGCATACTTCCATAAGAACCAAAGTGATCATACAGCGTAGGAGCCCCAAGTGCCGCATACCGTGTTGCAGATGAAATATAAGCATTGTATGCACCATATCCACCCTGTGGCATTCTACTTGGATACCTCACCTCGTCATTCTACATTGAACAGAGAGCAAATACTATTTCAGGCACAACATGGTTCATGCATCAATCATCATTTCAATTAGAAAGCAAAATGATCTCAATCAATCCAACAGCAAGCAGTTACCCTTGGAGTAGCCCGGTCAACAACTACAGTAGAACCACCAAGTTCATGAGACTCTGCCATTATCGAATCCACTGCATCTGTTCATCCAAGGAAAATATAGAATCAATTCTTTTAACATGGATACAAAAGCATCACTGAAAAGAATTGATACGGATTAATAATTCAGATGACTTACGAGAGCATTAATTGAGACAAACATAATGATGACAACTTATGAGCACATACATCCAGTAAAATTACTAGACCCATGGAATGCATACAAATTATTTGAGAGCTTATAGTTAATCCAAATAATTAGGGCAAACATAAATGATAGGGAGTTTCTTTTGGAATGCATAGATTAAAATAGGTGTGATGCAGAGAGCCATGGAGCACCTCCAAATAGCATGGTTATGATACTAGGATGATTCACAGTTCAAATCATCCAATTTGATTCAGATGCAAATTGATTTGAACTGCATGTTTGAATTGGAATCAACCAAGAATCAATCCAATTTGAATTTAACGGGAACCATACAAGTTCAGAATAGGTGGTTCGGGATATAAATTTAATAGGGTGAGTAAATATAAAATAACATAGTGATTTATGTTTAACAAATGTGTTTGCATTTTGTATTCGATGAAGCATCTCCTCTTCAACCATTCACCTATTCACTTCCCATTCTCACAACTTGTTGGCAATGTTTCATCGACATCTTGTTCCTAAGCAAGATCTCCCTTGGGCAAGATCCTGGTGGTTGAGCATCCTCCTCAGCGAATGACATGAACCAGCATAGCACACCCTCACTCCAACATCTAGATTTCACCACACATCCTCAACATAACCAGAGTACCAGAAAATCCAATATACCAACATCTTGATCACTACTGACCAGAAAATCCAAATTCCAACATCCAGATTCCATTACTATCAGGCAGGCATTAGGCTGTTATTCTGTTCAGAAAATTACCAGCATATGTATTTACTCTTTAGTTTAATAGCTCCCACTTGCTCTTAGACTTGACTCATTTTCATAAATAGTTGTGTTTACTTTCATGTACCTCGTTTTTGCAACACATTGTCTATTTGTGGCAATGTGCTATTATTGGAGTAAAAAAAAAAACAAAGTGAAACCGTCACCTTAACGGCCCCACCCCACACTCTCTAGAAGAAGGTAAATCACTGGGGGTATTTGCCATAGCGCAGTAGCTCTTTGCATGGGGAGGTTAAGCACCCAACGAGACATTTTGCACCCGCTGAAAATTGACCCCGAGATTTATTGGAGTAACCACCCATGCAGATACCAACTGCATCAACCCATGGGGGCATGACAATGTGCTATTATGCTTTGTTAGTTTGCCAATCATATTATGATGTTAAATAAGAGTATAGATTTTAGTAAGGTAGATTTTTTTTTGCGGGAACTTACAATTCACAAATGCTACGATTCACAATTCGCAAAATCACAATGACAATTCACTATTCTTACCTCGATTTGATAACCTTGCTGGAAAGTGCAATTGCACAGAGTTCCTCTTCTAATCAATTGATCTACTATATCATTCACTTTAGATAGAGCAAATTGTAAATCTACGCTCAATGCTTTCAGAATTTAGCTCAATAAGAGCAATTTCCAGACAACCAATTAAGATAATAAATTCAATGAAAACATAGTTGTCAAAAGCGCTTGCTTCGCTCGCTTAAGCGCGAAGCGCAGCGAGGCGCAAGCTTTGCGCTTCCGAGACCTCGGAAGCACACGAGATCTCGAAAGCGTACGCTTCGCACAAAAGTGAAAGCGGTCACTTTTGCGCAAAGCACAGAGACTTTCCTTTTTATATATATAAGTTTAAATCCTTAAACCCTCTTTAAATCTTCATCTGCCTCTCACCGTTGTCCCTCTTCGTCTGCCTCTCACTGTCACGGATTCTGCTTTTTTGATCTTCGATCATTCAAGGCAAGTTTTTCTTCTCTATTAATTTCTTTTAATTAGTATTTTTCCGAAGTCTAGCCGACCCCACATAGTGGGATAAGGCTTGGTTATTGTTGTTGTAGTATTTTTCCGAAGTCCTAGAGGCATCGCGCAACGCTTCCGACGACGCTGGAGGTTTAAATGTTTAATTAATTCAATCAACTCACAACTTAAATAAGGTAGTTCGAATAGACTTTTATAAAGTCTAATTAAATTATTCCAATAAAATATATAAAAATATATTTAAAATAAAAAAAACTAATAAATTTTATTAATTCATATAAATTAGATTCAAATATATAAAAAATATATTTAAAATTAAGAAAATTATATTAAATTTTATTAATTCATATAATCAGATTTAAATAAATAAAAATATATTTAAAATAAAAAAAAATCTAATAAATTTTATTAATTCATATAAATCAGTAAATCAGATTTAAATATATAAAAAATATATTTAAAATAAAAAATCTGATAAAGTTTATTAATTCATATAAATCAGATTTAAATATATAAAAATATATATTTACAATTAAAAAATTCTAATAGATTTAATTAATTCATATAAATCAGATTTATATTCTAATAATTTATTTTTGCTGTTTTATATTTTTTTTTATTTATTGATTGATTATTATTGATTTTAACGGTCTTGATTCTTAACCATGTCAAGTACAACAAAATTATGCAATATGTTCGGATCCTAAAAATTCAAATATTGTCAGCTGTATGTTTTTTGGTAAAATAACAAATGACGGAATTTATCGACACAAGCTACATTTAGTTGGGGCCAATAGAAATGTCAAAGCTTGTCCGAAATGTCCCGAGCATGTTAAAGAAGAAATTAGAGTATTCATGCAAAAAGTAATAATTTAAAGAATCAAATGGATGATATTCCTCGATGCTATTGATAATTTGGAAGAACATGAAGATGATCATCAAACTAAAGTGAAAGAAAACGACCAATATCTGATCCAAGCATCCATCCTACGGTCCAAGGTAAAAAGTGTAAACAAACTGAACCTATTAATCTTTATTTTATGAAAGATGTTGATAAAATTGTCAAACAAAAACGTGCAAAAAACAAAGAATAATTTGATGAAAATAAAAAGAAGTTAAGAGATATTACGATTGAGAAATTTACTAGATGGATGTATGATGCTAGAATTCCTATCAATGTCATTAAATATACTTCTTTTAAGTCTTGTATTGAAGTTATTGGGCAATTTAGATCAGGGATGAAATCTCCATCATATTATGAAGGTTAAGTATTTGACGAAGGAGTTAGCCAATACGAACTTACTTCTCAAATCCCACGAAGAAAATCATGCTAAGTTTGGGTGCACAATCATGGCAGATGGTGGACAGATAAAAAAAATAGGACTCTTATAAATTTTTTGGTAAATGGTCATAAAGGAAGCATATTTGTTGAATCAGTTGATGCTTCAGGCTATTCTCACACAGCTGACAAGATGTTTAAGTTACTTTCTAAATTTATATATCGCATTGGAGAAAAAAATATGGTTCAGATTGTAATAGATAATGCAAGTCATAATGTCAGTGCAAGTAATATTTTAAATTTATGTTACTTTCAATTAATAATTGGATCATATTTTCAAAAAAAAAAATTGACTTATTTTATTTTGTTTTTAGATCGTCTTTTGGAAAACCGATTTCCACATTTGTACTGGACTCCCTGTGCAACTTTTTGTTTAGATTTATTGCTCGAGAATATATTCAAAATTTCTCATCTCAGAAAATTGCATGAACGAGCGTTGATGGTGAATGGTTATATTTACAACAGACCGAAAGTATTGAGCATGATAAGAGAGTTTACTGGATAGAGACATGATAAAAACCACAAAGACACGTTTCACAACCGCTTTTTTTTTTTTTACTTTAAAGCGATTTCATGTACAACAAGCAAATCTGAAAAAGATGTTTACATCTAAAAAGTGGACAAATAATCGATTTTCTAAAGAGGTTGCAATAAAACTTGTAGCAGAAATGATATTGATGCCTTCTTTTTGGAAAAAATATGAGTTTTGCATTAAAAGTTGGTGGCCCATTAGTGAAAGTATTGCGGCTGGTAGACGGTGAAAAAAAATCTCCTATGGGTTATATTTATAAGTCAATGGACAGGACCAAAGAAGTTATCGCTGCGTCATTTAACAATAATGAAGAGAAATATCGTAGCAATTTTGAATTCATTGACAAAAGATGGAACGTTCAACTCTATCGACCTTTGCACACAGCCAGATATTTCTTGAATCCAAAGTGTTTTTACTCCCTAACATAGAAAATGATCCAGAAGTGATGGAGGGTTTGTACAAGTGCACGTCTAGATTGGTGTGGATCTACAGGATAAGATCAAGAATCAATTGGAAAAATACAAGAAAGCAGGACTTTTTGTTTTGCCAATGGCTATTCAGACAAAGAACTTCAAAATCAACAAGTAAATCTGTAAATAATATATTATGTAATATCAATATTGGATGGTAATAAAGTTTAGCTTATATGTTTTTGTGTTTCAAGCTGATTGGCGGTCTTCTTATTTTGCATCAACACTTGAATTAAAAATATTTGCAATGAAGATTTTAAACCTCACATGCTCTTCTTCAGGTTGTACACGTATTGAGAGTGTTTTTGAACATGTAAGTTGGAGTTTTTTAATACATATTAAAATTTATATTATGGACTTAAGCTTTTACTTTTTAATTTTGTTTGTAGATACAACAACAACAACCAAGTTTTATCCCACTGTGGGGTCGGCTATATGGATCCTTTTACGCCATTGGGCTCTATCCCCTACTATATCATCATCTATATTTAAATAAA
>JBBUKS010000044.1:7993856-8004153 GCA_038050645.1 Hedychium gardnerianum
CGGGTGCTTGAAGCCCTTCAATTACTGCTATGGGTACTTTTGAGAGTGAGAGATTCGACCTTTATTGCTTTTGTATTGCTTCTTCAACCTTAGCTACCACAAGTAAGTCGAGATATTCTTGAGTCATGGAGATGATGACAGGTCTTCCAATGTTATATATGGAAGTATGAACCACCGGAGAGTTGTGGCTGATGTAGCCCAAGTTGTTGACCATCGATGCCGAAGTCAAGAGCAAGGGACCAACACTAGGAGATCCCACCCTGAGTCTCTACAAAGCAAGAGAGTAAGTGGGAAGAAATGAGTGTTAAAAGGGAGAGTCAGGGAGTGCTCCTCCACTCCGACGCTCAAGTTAGTAGGAAGGAGTATGGATGATGAACGGTAGTATGTCTAAGCGTGCATGGGTAAAGGCATACCTATGCATGCAGGAGTTGACTCCTTTTATAATGCTAATGAAATAATCATCTCCCCTCATTGATGGAAGTCATATCAAATTAATAGGCATGCCCATCGTTATATATTTGTTGTATTTGTGTAATTATATCCCGTGTGCTTCGACTTGTGAGAGGCGATATTTATTACAGTGTCGACCAATGAAGGACTGGGCCCGTTGGGCTTAAGGGGATGAGATCTCTTAAGAGATATTAAATTGGGTTGTATCTTTAGAAAGTCATCTAGAGTAGAACCCGTAGAATCGAGAAACTCTGACTAGTTGAGTGAATTAAAATTACCTAAGCAAGACACTAAGTAGATGGAGTTGAGTCCCTAGGGTCCAATAAAATTGACCTATTGAATGAATTGAAACTGTTTGAGCGAGACATTGAGCCGGGGGAGCTAAGCCCCTATGATTGGGTAAAATCGATTGGCCAAGAACACGTGAATATACCTTAACTTTGATCTCCACCTCAACAAAATAATTTGACTATCCACATTTAGATGAAAGCTTTTGATATTCTCCGTATCAACTACTAACTTAGATATTTATATATGACAAGGTTGACTCAACTTTAAATACAATTAAATTTGAATGGACAAATTATTTTCTTATAATCATCGATGCCTTTTGAAAAGTCTAATCTAACAACAAACAATGTTTAAGTAGATGATACAAAAATACTGATAACTCAAAAATTTATAATTCTCTAATGATTTCTAACTTTCATTAATTTTAAAGAGTATATAAACAAACTTTCAAATTATTAAATCATATAGTTTAAGTTTCATATTATCTAAATCACGATTTTAAAAATATTTAAATAATATATCGGATACTGATTTTGCCTGTTCATATTTACCACAATCAATTATTATAATATGATAATTGATTCGAAATATTATTTACAATATAATCTCATATAATAATCGATTAAAAATTTTAATTTATATTTAAAAAATTATTATTTTAAATATAATATATCAAATTAATATTTAAAAATATAAATATAATAAAAAAAAACACGAGATTTAATTTTATATCATTCTAAATTTCGTAGATCCATTAATTAATTCAGATCAATATTTATTCAATATGTAAACAATCATTAATCTACAAATTAATACTGATAATTAAAAAATTTATAATTCTCTAATGGTTTCTAATTATCATTAATTTTAAATAGTATATAAACAAACTTTCAACGGCGATTAAGAACTTACAACAGAACATTCCAACAGTCTAAACACCATTCACAAACAATTCAAACAAATTAAATAAAAAAAGTTCCTCCGAATAAAGACATGTTCATCACACAGTGAACAATCTATTCGATGTGTGTGACCTTGATGATAGGCAACAGAACTACGTACTGGCAACCTCTCTAGTCTTTTCATCCCCTTAAACAGCAGCAAGCAGAAGGAGAAGCTAATTCTACTGGGTAACCTACAAGCAATAACTCTCATGTTTTCATCTGATCTCTCCAGCAATGTCTGTACGCTTCCTTGACTCGGATCGCTTCCAGTCCAATCACCGTCAACTGTGTTCCCGACTCGTCTTTGTCGCTCAAGGACACATATCTGCATTTACACGGTGAGCACTGCAGCAGCACTTGGGTGCAAGCTATATATAAGCATTATATAAAAAGGGGATGAGGCATGATCCGGGATGGAATGGGTGTTTCGCTGACAATAGCAAGCAAGCAAGCAAGGGAAAGGACGATGGAGGAGATCACATCAGATATCAATCAGTGGAGGGCAGGACTGATGGCTTTAATTCAGAGAAAACAGAGGAAGAAAGACGATAGATATACGGCATGAATTGAGCAGCAGTGATCCATCTTTCACTCGGTGTCTACCTGCTCTGGCCTTTAACCTTTTGGATCATACTGATCACTGATACGGGGAATGGATTCTGTGTTTCTCCCAAGCCAAGGGGTCATTTCAATCAACTAAAAGCCTGCAATATCTGTAATATTGCATGCTGCTGTCGAAGGAGGCCATCATCACATCAACCTGGTGCTGCATGTATGCCCTTGACCTTTTCGCTCACACGTCCAATCCAACCTTTAAGGAAAGCAACAAAAATGAATTGAGTCACAATGGGAAATCAGCTATCTAATTATTTCACCTTATATTTATCAACTCAAAGCAGAAAGTTTTCAGATGTGAATCGCCTCTTACAATGCCCTTTCTCATCCCACATTAGTTTAATGATCTGGACATCTGACATCTGCAGTTGTTTATTGAGTTGCATATCAGTTTCACTTGTAGATCAGTGAGCAAATACAGCTGTGGCAGACAACTGGAATCAAACAGCTTAGCTGCGTGCTTTCAGGGCATATGATCATTTCATGGCTAAACATTTCACGAAGGCTTTGAGTTGCAGGTTTACGATTGCACCGACGTGGACCAGTTTGTTGATTTGTCTGCTTATTATTAGTCCTCTGGTCGATCTGTAGCAGGCCACAAAATGAGAGAAATAATTACAGAATTTTTAGTATAATAATTCAACATGTGGAAGTACAGTGGTTTGTTAGAGTATAATAATAATTATTTCTAAACAAAAGGAAAGGCGAGCTAATACCTTCTCACTGTTTCAAAATTATTATTATATATTCTCCAGCTGATGTGATGTCGGATGAATTCATAGCTATTTAAGGACACCTCCGTGGTAGGGGAGAGTATCTGGCTTGAAGGTTTGGGAGGCCATGGACGACGCCTTTCCTCGCGCTATAGAAATAGTGGAATGGCATTCTGATACCCTTTTTATGGTTCTTGTTCGGTTCTTCTTCCCTGCATGTTGGTGATCTTTGTAAAGAGAGCTTCCTTCAGTCCACTCATGGTTGGCTATGGGATTTGATTAGCTGCCGACTCATTCATCCACGTTCCGAGCAAGTAAAATTTGCTTGGTAGATGAGTGAATGATGCGGGAGGTAAGTCGGATCACATGCTGCCTTTGCTTGGACTGAAGGGAGCTCCCTTGTTCACTCCATCCTCCCATGCAGAGCTTTCTTTAGTTTTGCTTAAACACTTTTAAGTTTGTGTTTTTTTTTAAAAAAAATATTTTCTCAGAAAGGTTTTCGTTTCTTATCTAAAATTGATTTCCTTGTGCTCTGAATCAATCACGTTCTGGAAATCTTCCAACAGTTTGACTCCAAAATGTTTCTAGAAATGCTAGTTAATCAATCTCCCAAGGCCAAGAGTGGAAGCTTCGTGTTACCTTCCCCTACCTGTTGAAGGTACGATAGTTGCACTAAAATCATCTCGAACCGTAGCACATACTTCAGGAATGCATGTCATTGAAACCCTAATAAGGTACTTGTGTTACCTACTCTACTCAGATTGTCTGTGACTGTTAAGGATCCATCTCATTGGCTGCCCCAGTAGCCAACAATAAATTAACCATAAAAGTATCTGGATTTTATTCCCTGTACAGAAGAATTACTCAAACCCTAACCTGGCACGTGTTTTCGTTGTTCATAGCAGTGATCTCCGGCGTCTGCAATAGCTCCACAAGTTCCGAGCAGCGGTACTAGCGGCTTAAACAAAAGCAATGGCAGGGATGCATCATTGCACCTCTGCCTGGAGGGGCGACTTGTCCCAGGGAAAATGATGGATGGTTCCATTCGTCGGCTGGCCAGCGGCGAGCTTGCAGTTCCAAGTGGTCATGGCGCAGTCCTCGATGCTGCAGGTGTTCTCTGTTCCTTTCTTCCTCCTCTCTGCCAAAGGCGCAAGTGGAGTGGGGGTTTGTAGTATTAAATGGAGCTTAATGGTAAACACTGTTTGGTATTGGCTGCCAAAATCTTGGGGGGAGGTTTTACTGTACTCAGCAGTGGGGAAGTTAATGATGTTCAAACCTTTTTGCTAGATCTATGTTTTTTATGGCTTTTAGATGTGATTACATTCATAAGAAATGCAAGACTTGATGCAAAACTAGTATAAGACGTTGTTCACTTATTTTGAATTGTACACAATCAAAATGTTGAAGAATACAAACCTTTTTCTTGTTCACAAAAAAAAAAATGAAATGAATTTAATAATCTCATGAGTCTTTTCTTTTAGCTCATGAATCACTTCCACTCACGCAAAATTAATAATAAAATGATACAATAATCTATAAAACTTGGGAATTTGAAATACACATTTAGAGTATATAAAGTGGTATCAGATAGTTAAAGATGAAACATGTATTAATCACCATCTCGTGAAAACGGATATAAAGTGATACATGTTACATAACAAAGTACGATAAATACAATTAGAAGTGTCCTTTAGCTAATAAAACACATAGCATAGTAGTACAAGCCAAAGCAGAAAAACTAAATGAAGCTCTTTAAAAGTTAATATTTTTTTTACTAACTCTAGTGGCTCTAGGTAATTTGACATCCATCTTACCTACACGTTTGAAACTAAAAAGTTGGGGGAAGAACGCGTGGGATGAGCTATCTTCTCTTTTTTCTATATTTCATTATTGTATTTTTAATAATTTCAGTGTGATTGATCATGGTATTACGGAGATTGTAGTGATCAAGCATGGATGATTTAGTTCATCGATCAAGTAGGGAACCATGAAGAGTTTAGAACTCATAGATGGGTATCGAGTTTGAAGGAGAACATAAAAATTATGTGACCCCATGCATGGTTTGGAATGTTATATTTGGTTTTCTCTGTTAGGATTATCAATTGTCACCGGCACTTGATGGTAATTGTTGACTAATATATGAAATATTATTATCTTAAGATTTGAAGGTCAAATTCTAGTTAGTAGTTAAGTTTTTATTCTCTTTCATGTATTGATCACTGTGATTTATTTCCTTCGTATTGATCTTGGAACGGACTGACGGAATGTATTGATCACTGTGATTTATTTCCTTCGTATTGATCTTGAAACGGACTGAACGTCCACTCTAACAAGTTGCTCAAACGTCCACTCTAACAAGTTGCTCGGAAACCTATTAGCTAAACCTAATTAATTGCAATGCTGATAGTTTTATATTTTGACAAATATATAAAAATAATAAATTGTCGAATATATTTTTGATAAGAAAAAGTGATCTCATAAATATTTGTAGGCGTCGAATATATTTTTGATAACGCTTAAATGTGTGTGATTAAAATTAAATATAAATAATATACTTTTGTTAAAAATATATCTTTAAAAATAAATTTTTAATAGCTCGTAAAAACACAAGGTTAAAAGATTTTTTTTTGTTTTTTTACTCGGGACCGCGCCCAAAATTTCATCGCCGCTTCGTTATCCCTTCTTCGCCTGATTCGTCAAACAGCAAATCGATCGCAGATCAACCCGGCGGTGAGACGATCGACTCCGACAAATCTAGCCCATCTGATCAATCTTCGCCTCCTTCGCGCCCGGCACTGAGGCCCGAATCTCTTCTTCGCACTGCCCTAAGCCCCCGACGCAACCCTTGCAAAGATTAACCCTTCCTCTTCCTCTCTTCACCGCCGAAGGCAACCCTTGATTCCTCCCCTCATCCATTGGGGGAGGTCGATTCAGACGCTATCGCCGCTAATGTTGATGGCGACGCTGAGTCTCTGTTTGAGCAACAGGGAGAGCGCGACGAGGAGGACGAGAAGGTGGTGGAAGAGGAACAAGGGGAGGAGATGGAGGTAGAGGAGGAAAGGAGGGAGAAGGGGGCTCCGATTTGCTCAGAGACCAAGACGATGGTTTGTCCCTTTTACCGATCTGTCATCTTCTATATTTTAAAACTTTTTCTATTGATTCCTCTGATATTGTCTATTATTGAACTCCTTCATTCCCCTTATTGGGTTTGAACTGATAGAATGTATGCTTTAGTTTACAACAAATTGGCAAAGGTTATTTCCATAGCTTTCTGGCAGACCAATGAATTTATGGAGTGACAACTAGTCTATAACATGTTCTGAAATCCTGAACATTGAACATCTGCTTTTATTTTACCAGGATCAGCTACTTTTTTCAGTTATTCCAAGGTATTCACTAGTAAAATCCACTTGAACAACTACTAACAGGAGTAAAAAAGCTTTCTATTTCTTTTTCATTTAGATGCACAATTCTTCAAAGAGCTTATACCCTTATATCTAACCTAACTGTGGACTGTTAGGTTTGAGTTCTTACTTTCTTACCTAGGTTTCATCACCTGGCTGCACCATTCCACTATTAAAAGGGTTTTGCTTTGTTTTTTATTTTAGCAAACATAGGTTTGAGTAGAAGTATTAAACTAAATTAGGATCAGTTTGTGTGATTTCATCCATCTTAATTAAGATCAATTTGAAATAATAGCACATGCTAAAATTACAATAGAAGTTATGCTGTCTATTTTTTCTTCAATTTTCTATTCTAGAGCTTCATCACATTACCATTTATATTGCTTCATCTAGCCAATACATTTTTAGTGAATTGTAAATCGTACTTGCTAGTGAAGACTTAGCAGAACCTTTATTGAATTTCCTCTTTCATAGCTTACTCCTGGTACATCTTTTGAATTGAGCTATGGACAATTGAATACCATCAAGGAATAAGATCCCATAATACCTTTGTTAATGACATTAGAGCCATAGTTTGATTGGATATTCTTTTTGAATCCTCATTTGACAGAGAGCTAGCTATTCTACCACAGCCAATACTCGATGGGGACGAAAGTTCTCATCTTCAAGTAATGTCTTCCGTCACTTTTCTAGTCCGATTCTATAACAAAAAGTAGACATAATTTTGTGCTTCTCAATCGGTGAATTATAATGTTGAGTGGGAAAAGAAAATAATATTTCAAAAGTTAGTGACAATTGCTATCTTACAGTGACATTACTTGACACATGCAAGGTATTAAGAATGATGTTGGTCACGATAGTGATATCAATGGCAAGGGCTGTCCTACTTCATTCATTTTTTCTTTTTCGAATAAAGTAGGAGGATTCATATAACTAAAAATTTAATTGTTGTTGATTAATTTATTTCAGTAACTCCAAAAAAATCTCCTGTTTAATTATCATCATTAGTGCTATAGTTTAATTATTAAATTGGTATTTACATGACTCTTGCATTTAAATATGTTGTGTTCTTATGCTATTTACCAAGCCGTATAAAATTTTCTAAAACAATTTTATATTGTTTTGCAGTTAAAATTGAAAAATGTGAGTTGTGGAGATAGCGGTGATAATTTTAAATGTAAGCTGCTTCATTGGTGTGTTGATGGAGTTGTTGCAGAAGGTTGAATTGCATCTATAGATTCAAAAGTAAAAGTGCATTATGTTTCTCTTGGTGGATTTTGTTGGAAAGTTTGGATTGATAGAGTTTTTGAGGAGAAGATGGATCTAATTTGACCAAATGAAGAAATACATTTTCTTGAGGATGCAATAGGAAACATAATTGCTTGGTTATTTGAGTTTATAGTTTTGTTTTACTGATATAGATTCTATTGATTTTATCATATATTTTTGTAGAAGCAAAATCATCTCAGTAAATAAATGTCTTGGTATAAGTTTGGATTGTTACTAAGTGAAATTATATATTTTTTTGTATGGTATTTATATGTTTTATTATAATTATGTGGAATATCTTTGTGTGATGTTATAATTATATGATGTTGAAATTATTTGAGTTTTGATTTTATATTTGGGTGGTGCTAATAAATATATGTGGTTAATATCACATTCTAATTGTAGCGTGTGGTGCACGTTGTGAATGCTCCTAATTACAGCGCACACTGCAAATGCTCTTAATCGTAGCGCATATTGCGTGTTGTAAATGTTCTTAATCGCGGTGTGTGCTGTTGATGTCTTATGACTTTTAATAATTTATAGTTGTACAATGTGTAATACGTATTGTGGATAAAATAATTAGACTTTGCGAAAAGTTAAATTTATTATAGCGTTATAAGGGAATGAATCTCAAGGGATTTGAACTTTACTTTGTGTTATAATTCTACCACTCGAGTAGTGTGGGCAATCAATCGGGGAATCATGATCAATCAATTAAGATCCCTTGAGTTTATATTTTTAGATCTTCAATCAACTTTGACCATGTTTATTAACCTCGATCGTCAACTACAAGAACTTTTTTCAGATAATTCCGTCCGCCAATGTCTTATGCCATTGCTTAAAGAATGCTGTGGGAAATCAGATCTTGGAATCATGGAAGAAGGCAGAAGCATCGAACGAGGAAGCCGCGGCGAAGCCGGTCGAGTCGAGCATGAAATCCATGTAGGAGCTGTAATCGTTCGCCGGAGTCACATCAGAGAACAGGTCTCCGAAGTCGCTCGACAGCCAGAAGCTGCTCGACTCAGGGGAAGTGGGCGAGACGGCGGCGCCGCTGGCGGGCGTAGATGCGAAGGAGAAGTAGTTCTGTTCTTGGTCGTCGGAGCTGAAGCCCTCCGTTGTCTCTACCTTGAGGCTGGTTTGCAAGCTAAGGAGGAGCTGCTGCTTCTGTTCCGGCTCACTCGATAATGCTGGCGGCGCCGGAGCGCCGCCAGGCTGCGGCTTCTTGCTCTGGAGGCAAGTGTGGTCGCCTCGGTAGGTGACGTCGATGACGAAGGGGTCGTCGTCCGATCGCTGCACCTGCTTCATCGCCGGACATCCGGCAGCGTTGCGGAAGGTGCATCTGAAATATGCTCTGCCAAAAGATGATTGATGTCAAAAATCGTGGAATCGAAGATTGAAAGGGGATGAAGGCAGACGGCGGCGATCGACCTGGGATACTTGGATCCGAGAATGTCCTTCTTCCCGTATTTTCGCCAGTTAAAGCCATCGTCATGGCTGTCCGACAACCCCACCACCCGAACTCGGCTCGTCCACTTCCTCAGCGTCTTCCTGTTCCAGAACCAGAGAGGGAATTAAACGCACGCCATAGTCAACCACCTCATGCTAGATCTCTGCCGTTCCTCTGCTTTACCTCTTCTTGCACATCTCCTTGCGTTGCTGCTCCTTCAGCGCCCGCTCCGAGTTGGCACTGCGGCCGCTATTGGAGAGCGGGAAGTCCGCAGCCGCTTGGACGAGGTCGGAGTCCGCCGCCGCCTTGGCCATGCAAATGGCCGTCTGGAAGCAGGACTGCGCCCGCAGAACGAGCTGCTTCTCTTGTTCTGCAGGAGAACGTGCGGCCATGCACGCACACAGCTGCTGCAATTGCGCCTCCCCTTGCGTCAGCACCGCCGCCAGCGAGTTGAGATCCCAGCCGCCGCCGCCAGCAGCGGCCTCCATTACCAAAATTAAACGGACAAAGGAAGAGCAACTTCAACTGGATTGGAGATGTGATGACGGCGCCGACATCTATCGAGCTAACTGATCGAAGAATGAGATGATGATGATGATGGACGGAGTGTCTGGAGAGTGAGGATTTTAATGTGAAGGATTGGGCGCCGGTAGGAAGGGAAGGAAGTTTGACTGAGACCAGCTTGTGGTTCTTAGGTTGGTCAGACGTGGACTGGTCCATGGTCAAAGAGTGGAGTGTAGAGAGTGGTAGCATTATGCTGACCAAATGAAATGTTGACTTCTAGAAACCGGAATGGTCAACGGAAAACAAGGGTAGCATGGACTGGAAATCTTCTATTTAATTTCTTACTTTCCAAGTGACGTCATCTGTGGCTTTCATGTGTGACGTGGTGTCCGGCTACTTAGATTTCGGTTGGATTTATTGAGACTTCGATTTTTGTTGGATAAAATGATCTGTGGAGCCAATCAGTTGGTCCTTGTAGGTCGAACTGTTTGACTCGACTCATTTAGTGTTTTAAGATCTTATTTTATTTTATTTATTATTATTTTGATAATTTAGATACCTGAATTTTGTACTCAATACTAGAGGTGGGTGATCTTGTCCATTGGATGAATTCGAAAATACAAATGAGTTCAATTCAACAAGCAAAATTTTCAAATTTTT
>JBBUKS010000044.1:8015751-8026887 GCA_038050645.1 Hedychium gardnerianum
CAACTGTGCTATTTCTCGGATATATAATTGTGAAAATAACTCTCTCGAAAGCGGAATTGTTGACTAACATTCAAAAGTCAACAGAGTCCCAAAGTCAAAGAAAAACACGGTAACGAATCTGTTGAAACTCGAAATAATCAATATGTTCATCGAACAAATCCAAGAGTATCAAGCCTCGTCGCCTATTTCTTTCTTTCTTTGCCAACCAAACCTTTGAAAAACCATCTGCTCTGTACAAAATTCAGAAAGGAAAAAAAAAACAAAACAAATAATACACCATTGTTTATTTATTATATCTTCTCACCAATATCTTAGAAATATCCTCCCAAATTCATCTGCTCTGTTATGATATTGATGGGAAATCAACATTAGTTTGATGGAAAGTAGAATAAAATAATTCTAAAATTCTAAAGGAGAATCTTGTTTGGCAATTAGTTATTTCAAACAAAAATATATATATATTTCATGGGAAGAAACGCCAAAAATATGAACGTGTAAATTCTCTTCCCCTTGTAACTCAAGTTTTTACGGGAAGAAATGCTAAAGATATATAAATATAAACAAAAAGAAGGAAGCAAGTTAAAGATATATAAACAACACGAGAGAGGGGGAAGTTCAGAAACTCTACCTGGCAATCAAGCTTCACGTCCATGGCTTGTCGCTCTCTCCTCTATGCCTTCTCCTTCCTCGCCTTTGCCTCCATCTGCCGCTGTAGACAACTCGAGGAGAAGGACAACCAGTTCAATCTTACATCAGTGAGAGAGTTCTTGACCAGGGAGGAAGATAGCATTGTGTTCAGCCTTATAGAGAGGGCCAAATACCCCTCAAACTTTCCTGCTTATGAACCTTCTTACTTGGCCGGAGCAGCCTTCCCGTTCCACAACTATTCCCTGGTCGATCTCGTTGTCAGGGAGTCGGAGGCAGTGCATGCCAGGGTAAGGAGTTGACTTCCATTTCCATCTCCCATGTTTTCTCAAGGGGTTGACTTGCACTATTCCTTTTCTATATGCTATTATAGGCCGGAAGATATCAAAACCCAGAGGAGATTCCCTTCTTCCCAATGAATCTGGTGCTGCCATTAGTCCCTCCTTACAAATATCCAAAGGTAATATCAATACAACTCGCTATCATATATCGATAGATATAGCAAAAAATTTGTAAAATTTGACTTCTAAATACGAAGAAGAAATACAGAATTGAGACACCTATTATGGCTAGTTCCTTTCTGCTCATTCCGTGTAGATTTTGGTGACGGCTCTAATTTCTCGGAAGTGCATTCGCAGGTGTTATATCCTGCTGCTGCATCTGTGAATGTTAGCGACACCATATGGCAAATGTATTTTAATCAACTTCTTCCACAATTCACTTCAAACGGAAATGATGGCAGATATGCACTCACAGCAGCTGCAGATCTTGTGTGCTTACAGGTAAATAGCTATGTATCAAACACAATCTCAAATGAATACTTGTCATTTTCAGAAAAGAAGAAATAATTTAGTTATCTGCATGTTTGAAGGCACTTTCAAGGAGGATCCACTATGGAAGATTTGTGGCAGAAGCCAAGTTCAGAGATGCTCCAAATGATTACAGCAGTGCAATCAGAGCTAAAGTAGTATCTCAATTACTCTCCATTTTTCTTCTTTCCCTCTTGCAAAATAAAAATAAAAATTCAGAGACGTCCATATTTGTACAGGATAGGGATGCTTTGATGAGATTGCTAACATCTGAGATTCAAGAAGAAACAGTGAAGAGGAGGGTGGAGGAGAAGGCCAAGGTGTTTGGGCAAGATGTGACTGTAGATAATGTAATAAGCAGAAATGAGAGCAGTCGTCCTGAGTACAAGGTTGATCCAAATGTAGTTTATCATCTTTATGCGAATTGGGTCATACCTTTGACAAAGCTCGTGGAAGTGGAATACCTTCTCCATCGCCTTGATTGATGATGCAACCATGCAACAAGTCATATCATTCTTTGGTGCTGAATTCAGAAAGTTACATGTGATACCTACATAGAAATAACTGACTGTTAAATTTATGGAGGGAATAAAACAAAACAGTCTACCTAATGGGCATCAGTTCTCCTGTTTCCATTTAACAGTTCCTGCAATGATCGAGATCAAAATTGGTAAGATAATATGCAGAAGACTATACATATAATTCGTTGACAATAACATTGTTGCAGTTGGCCAATATGGTTGGAGCTTGCTGATTTAGTACCACAACCACAATGTACTGATGCGTAGAGGGAGAAATTTTATTCTGCAATATATTTGGGGTTGTAAATGAACTAAACAGTCATGAGTAAATTTGGTGTTTGATTTGGTAAAAATTTATTTATGTTCGTTCAATACAAATACAGTCAACTAAATGAATAAGTTTGAACAACTTGTTAAATTAAATGAACAAACTTGAACACATATATGGTCAGCTTGTTAATGTTCATGAACAAAGATTATGAATTGATCGTGAACAATATTCTTGAACAAAATTTGTGAACAATGTTCACAAACAAAGCTTGTCAAACATATTCATCCATAAAATTCTGATTAACAAGGTAAATAAATAAAAAAAACTTTCAAAATGAACAAATAAACTTATATTATCAAACTTAATAATCAATCAAATAAACTTAAAATCATAAAAAATTTATATAATTAAACAAGCTTGAATTGAGAATTTGATAACATCTAAACAAACAAAACTCAACCAAACTCAAGTTAAGCTTGATCCAAACTCAAGCTTGTAAAAAAGAAACCAAACCAAACTTGAACAACCATTTCAACAGCTTGGTTTATTTCAAGTTTAGTTCGACTTGATGATTACTTTATCAAATAAGCTTGGCTTGACTTGGCTCGTTTACGACCCTAAATATACTACTTCATTGTTTAAGCATCCTTGTTGAAATGCTGACAATTTGACAAATTTAAATTAGACATAAGCATCATTGTTATTCGTAATTAAATAAAAAAGAGGTTTTTAAGCACATTCCACGGCTGTAAATCCTGTTGTTGGATAACAGTGAAGAAAAAATGTTGAGCAAAAGATTATCACATAGAGACCAAAAGATAACCGAAGTATCACATCTCCCAGCAAGCTCAATTGCATAATAAATTACTCAATCATATAAAGCTGAACAAACGATTATTGCAAAAAATTGAAGCAAGAACATTTGATACAAAGGGGACTTGAGCAATCTTGTCGAATTTGAGAAAGTGACAAACCGAGCAATCGAAGATAACTATCTATGATACTTCAACTACAGAAGGTACTCAAGTTGACAACAGTAAGCAAGTGACAGCGGATCTGAAATATCTCATATATTGCAATACATCAGAATTTTAGGGAAATCTGTCCACAAAGATTCCCCCAATCAGCTATGCTGACGTCAGCATCACAGGAGGCGAAAATGGCAACTGCAAAAAAAGAAGCATGGTTTTCTCAATTCAAAAATGCAACACTGTCACATACTTTAAATTCATTAACAATGGGAAAATGATTGATGAATTACACTATCAAATAAACTACAGAGGCTATTTTTTGCTCTCTACTGAAAAAAGAAAATACAAAGTTTAACTGCTCCAATACATACATGATCAGGAAAATGCAGTTTGGACAATGAAATTCAAAATGTACACCTTTTCCACAGTCGAAATGCATAAGGAAAAGAACAAGATAAATGGTAAATGTGTGGATCCACATGTGGTTCGACCAATTGACCCACTGATCCAACCATTAAATTACTGTTTAAGTTCGGTTGTTCCAATTTCCGATTCAATTTGTATAACTACAGGCCATGTTTAAAATGTCGAGCCATAGGGAGGGCAAAATTTACCATTCCACATGTTGACTAGCACGCCTCTTCCTCCTCTTCCCCTTCTTCCTTGGTCAGCTCTTCCTTTGTTCGCCTCTTCTTGCTCTTCCCCCACTGCCTCTTCCTTCATCTAACCCTTTTTCTTTTTTGACACAACTTTGACACTCCTTTTCTTCCTCTTCCCCAACATCGGCACCTCTTTCTCCTTTTCCAGCTTACCTCCAACACTAATATTAGCACTGACAATACTGTCTCCCCACTGACAAGGGAATAAAACTCCGACGCTAGAGATTTCAATCCTTGACTATGGGTTATACAATCAAATTGATTATGTATCTAAACCAGCTAAAATCAGATTGAAAAGACCAGTTTTTATCACCCTAAGAAAATCAATTGAATTCATAAATCACATAATAAAACCAATATTTGCACTCCATGCACTACCACAAAGATATGTCCAATTTTATTTTGTTATTTAGAGCAAATTTTATCATTAAGCAACTTTGGTCAAAACATGAATTCAATCACCGGTTCTATTTTGTCATTTGGAGCAATTTTGATCATCAAGCAATCTTGGTCAAAACATGAACTAAAAACTTTGGAAAAAACTAAGGTCAAATTTACACTCCTTATGCTCTCAGAAACACATAGCAAGTCGTTTTTTATTTAAAGTTGATCTGGTCTTCCAAATAATTTTTAAACTAAGATTATTCAATGATGGTTAATAGAACTAAAACTACTTAATAAGGGTATTTCAGGAATTAATTATGAAGGTGAGAGAAGGTGTGCTATTTGGACAAAACCAATGTGAAAGGTGAACTACAGAAAATATTGAAACCCATCTTGAGAAATCTGACATGTTCTTACTATTTATTAGGCAAATTCTAAATATAAACTTATCAGGCAAATTCTAAACATAGACTAGCATATGCATTGAGAACAAAAAATTCCTTTTTGGCCCTAGTCCTCTTTTATAGGCCTAAAGTGAGCACATTCTTAATAATGGGGCATGACCAAGGAGCCTAGCCTAGGTGGATCTAGCCTATCTCTGCAAATCTATGCTGCTCAGGTCAATCAGGCATATGTCAGTTTCCCATTGGTCGAGCTTGGAGCACTTGGATCAGTTCCTATTTGCAGTACACTGCTAATTTTCACAGTGCACATATGACACTCATTGCTCCTAAAACTAATCGATGACTTTACCCACATCAAAGACTATTAGTTACAAGTTGATCTAGCCGCAACAAAACTCAGGTTACCAATCATGCATTTTGTTCTAGAAACTAATTTACATATCGGAGAATTATCCCAGTCATTCATTTTAACAATTTTCATGTTAAAATAGAACAAACAGGATCATCTTCTCACTGGATGGCCGCCAACTGTTACAGTGGAAAATTTCTTCCTAGATGCTTAACTCCACAAGTTTATGTGACTATATAAACTTGGAAATTTTAATTTTCTGTTCAATCACTAAAGAATGTGGAAACGGAAACAATAAATGATTGCCAAGAGTATGTGACTCAGAATACAACTGAGAGAAGAAACAAGTTAATATGCCCAGCTTAAGTAGTGAAAATATAGATGCATTGGCAACCATCTTAAAGCAACTTATAAAAATGGGGAGAAAAAAAGTATGTGACCTGCTGGTTACTTGACATTTAGTTTCTAAACCAAGAAATAATCAAAGTTTAAAGGTTCAAGAAAACAAATGCTTGAAGAATGCTAGACTATCTACATTTGATGGACTGGAAGATGAATAACTTAAGAACTTCAGAATGTACAATTAGCAAACTTTTAGATACACACTTGCCCAAACTTTGAGGTATACCCTTGCTAGCACTACCATCATCGTAAGCATCAAGTGTTAGGAGGGGCGAGAAGCAAATAAATTCCAACATTCAAGTATTAAGATGAAAGAAATAGAAGATAAAGAAGCCTACCCCAGAAGTCCACGACCTCTCCATGTTCTAGGTGTCACAGTAGCATGCATCAGTACACCCTGCCTGACTATTTCCATATGTATTGGATTGCCACGATTCGATTGTGCTTCTGCCAAAAGCCTTGCTTGTAATTCATCACCCATCTGGACACTCCCAAATTTCACAATCTCGTCACCAAGTTGTAAGCCATCTTCTGCAGCTGGCGAGTCATCCGCAATTTCATCAATAATAGCAAAAGTTACCCGGAGTACAGGATCTTCTATCATAGGAGATCCTTGAGGTAAATTTCCAAAAGAAGTTTGGTCTGCATTAAAGCCAAAGATATAGTTAGTGAATTGTGTCCAAATTACTCCAGAGATATTTGATTTTAGTCACAAATCATGCAAACTTTTGAAATAATGTAGTATCAATGAGAAAAGTGTGCTCCACTTTGCACAGGATGATGTCAAGTCCTTTCCTTGCTGAATGGTGTATCTCTCTGATACCAATAGAATTATCATTCCCCAATTGTGCTCATTCCCATGGTTAGGAATAGCCCCATCACTGAGGGACAATTTCATTGACACAACCCTCGAGTCGGTCAAAGGTTATGCCTCTAAGTCACTAGACAATACTCAAATACAACCGTACACTATAATACAAGAGCATCATACAAACAAATAATAACAATTTAACTCAAAAAACTAACCAAACAAATGTTATCCATATTTACAAAGTTTCAAGTAAATAAAGCAGAACATGACAAATATCAAAAACATAAAATGACGAGTGTAGAAACATAGGAAACTAGAAAGGAAAATTGCAAAGATTGTATGAACTTCGAACCCAGTTGTAACAACATCTAAAAATATGAGTAGCATGTCTAATAAACTGACTTAGCATCTGCAGACTGATTTAAAGATAAATGTAAAATAGGCTTATAAGTAAAAACTGATAGAAGAGATTTCTGGGAGGCAAAAAATTAGAGAAGATAATATAAGAGAAAAAATTTGCAAATGCTATAATCTCATGGACATACCTATATCTATCTCTCAACCCAAGAGGGCTGCCTAGGCCATAAGGCCTAAAACTCTCTCTCTCAACGATGCGATTATGATTAAGATTCCAATTATTTCCATGATAGAGATTCAAACGTTAACATTGCTTTTCTCTAATATTATCTTACTTCTATTATTTTTGGCCTCTCCTACCAGCTTCTATTGACAAGTCTATTATTCTCTTCATATCAATCAGAGACTACTAGAGGCGTTAAGTCAACTCAATAGATGTGCTAATGGTGTTTTGAAACTTGATACCACTTGGTTCAGAGTTCTTGCAATGTATGGACTTTCCTTTTTAGTTATTTAGGTTTCTACACACTCCATTTTATGTTTTTGATGTTTGTCATGAACTGCTTTATTAATGAGAAACTTTGTAAATATGGATAAACATTTATTAGGCTATTTGTTCAAGTTAAATTGTTATTCTTTGTTGATTTTATGCTCTTGTATTCTTGTGACTATGGTGTACAATTGTGTCACAAGCATTTTCATCAACTCAAAAGCATACCAAGTGTATGTGGTTATAACTTCTATGAAGGTTTCAAATAAGCATGAAAACAAAGATAACCAAACTATACATGTGAATATAATTATGCAACAAAGGTACAGAGAATATAGGCTACTATTAGAGCATGTGCTAAAATTAATGGCTCCTATCAACCATACAATCCCAACATAAATGATGGCATATTCCTATTTATAATAAGCCTAACTAAATAATAAATGTATTTTATTTAATCACCATACCTGAACTCTCTGGTGGCAGTGGAGTGACTTTATTTAGTGAGTGCAGCACCTGCAGGTTTTTCTCAATTTGTCCTGTGATATCCTTGTAGTCATTTTGAAGCTCTGAAAACCCCAAAAGAAAAGCAGATATAACATAAAGATAGAAGGAGGTCCAACTAAAGAGCTTAGGAACCTTAAAACTAGCCTGTTAACTCAGCCAAAGAAATAATCGATGAGAATATATATATACATACTGACAAGTAGCAAAATTCACGATTTATTTGGTTGCAAGACAAAATACACAAACTCAAACAATCAAATGACTTACAACATGTCAGGGCTCAGTTTCAAGTATAGAAGCATTATATTTAACTAATAATAGCTTCCAATATACTACTATCTTCTTTAGCTGGTGAATGTGCCACATAATGAAAGAGCATCATGATAAGAATAGATAAATAAATAACCCCCACATTTTGCTAAGAACACAAACGCAACGCTTCTAGTCTTCGGTGGAGTATAAATCAGAACACAAACATTTCGACAGCTAATTCCCAGAGAACCATTTATTAATTCAATATTTGTTAATTTTCCATTTTCAACATACCAGCCAGCCGGCGGCGTTGCGATCGTACAGCCGAAAGGTCGATGTCAGTCCTCGGAAATCCCTACGGCAACGTAAAGAGAGAGAGAGAGAGAAACAGATCGCATTAAGAAGGTCAAAGAGATTCTTCAAACAGAAAAAGGAAATAACAAGATTGGGTTGGTGACCTCGGCGTCAACGAGGTTGCCGGATAGACCAGGGCCGGAGGGGCCGCAGAGGGACTCGATGATGGCGTCCATCTCGGCCTCCATGGACGCTCTCATGTCCATGAGAGAAATCGTCTCCGCCTTCAGATTGGGCGCCGCCATCCTCGCTCGCCGCCGAGGTTTTCGCTCTAGCCCGCGCACGGCTGCTCCTGGACTGAATAGCGAGCTTTCTTAGTCTTGCAATGACAATTAATGGCGTCGAAGTCGGGTTTGTTTGGATCCGTAATTGAAATCCGACAAGAACAAAAACCCCACCCATCTTGGATCTTTGGTGGAGCTGCTTTGGTCTGTGCTGTCTTGAGTAAAGCAACTTCATAAATATTTTTCCTTTTTTTTTCTTTTATAATTAGCTATTAAAACAAAACAAAACAAAAAAAAAAAAAAATTCTTTATTTTTATTAAGATTTTCTATTATATTTTCTTTTCTTTCTTTTTTTTTCCTTTTATTTTGTTTTCTTTTTTCGACGATTTTCCAAACCGCATACTTAGTTTTGCATATTACCTAAATCACGTATCCTATTTTTGAATTGACCAAATCATGTATCCCTTTCCATTCTCTTTCTTGGAAAAAAAAACTCTCAATCATTTTATTTTTTTTCCCAAAAAAAATATAATCGCCTCCTTCGAATCCATTAAAGAGTTTGCTTCTAGGGCAGGTCAATGGCTTGCTCTCCCGCATGTCGAGCTCTGTTTCGGAGTCTACGATCGTCACGCGAGGTAGGGTCACCGTCGCCGAGGCTACCATAGTGACCAAGAAGATTCTTTGTAGCACCAAAAAGGTCACGTGGATCGCTGACATCATCTTTCTCATCCTCGTAATTCCCCTTATCATAGAGATGGACCGTGAGTAGTAGCTAAACGAGTTGGAGATGCAACAGTCGGTTCTCGACGCCCCCACCACCCCGACAACCCTCTACACCACCACCGCGCCATCCAAGTGAGAAAAGGAATGAGATGATTGTGGTTTAATCTCATACTTAGATAGGCGGTAGTAGTAATTCCTGTTTAAGATAGTCGCATTAAATTTGATGAGTTAAAAATACTTCGGTAGTCTTGTCTAATTGAATCGTGAGTTTTATGAGGATTGTAGAGGGTTGTCTTATTTTAGTTATTTTTTGATCATTCCTTCTGATAAGGGTAGACAAAGTGTTCAAGAATCAAGACATATGAACTTCTATAAATGATCGACCATAATTGGTGATCTCTTAATAATTTTCAATATTGCTATGCATCCTATATTAGAAACAGATACTACTTAATAGTCGGATATGTGTTGTGTTTCTTTTTCATTTTACATCTTTTGGTGATAAAAGATAGGTGCTTAAATTTTCATATATATATATATAACCAAGTCATCATATCCTTCCAATTGTTATATATTAAAAATATATAAATGATTACTTTTAGCTATTGTAACTCACATCTTCAACTAGCTTATTTTTCTCTTATTTTGTATCATATTACAGATGAAATTATCTTGATTTATAATATTTACTTGTTTGAATTGAGATTATGTACTATGACCTATAGCTTTAATAGAATTAATTTAGAATTTACAAAGATTTCTTAGGGGCAATAACTTCCATTATTAATTTTATCATTCTCTTAAGGGACTAAAAATTGTAGACGGTCTCCTAATTGATTTATTCGAAGAGTATAGTTTTAAGTTGGCCTAACCTTTTTCATATAACTATTGTTTTGTTAGACTTTTTGTTATCACTTTGATCAAATATTTTGATGCTATAAGTCTAACCTTCTAGTTAGTTAATTTGGATTGGACTTATTTTCTTAAATATATAAAAGTCTCATTAACAATATGTCAATTATTGAGCTTTAGTTTTTTTTTTCCCTTACATTTTATTATTGTTATTCAAATATTCTACCTTTGGAGAAAAAAAAGGTGAAGAATGATGGTTGTGAAATAAATTATGTTATGAATATCATAATCCTATACTATATTTGAATAATAATACTAAGAGATTATTATTTTTCGTATAATTATAATAACATTAAGCTTGCTCTATTCCTTTTTCTTTGAATTAATAAAAAGCTCTTTAATTATTATTTGTAGAACATTTATCTCTTTTTGCAAAAGATTAAAAATAAGGATTTAAACCAACTAAGTTATGACATTGATATTCATATGTTAGTTAATTATTTAATAATTAATCAATAATTTTTTTTTGATATATAAAAAGAAGAGTAAATAATTTCTTTCAACTTTGTAACAGTTTGTCTATACGTGTAATTTAAAAATTAGAGAGAATGAGTAAAAATAAGTCCAACAGTTAGAATGATGATTTTGACTGTTGGGGGATTTTTTTTTTAACGATTCAAATTATTTGATCATTTTTAATTAATGTCTACGATTTAGTGTCCGTTATTCTCTAAATTTATAAATAAAAAACACATTTCATCATTTTTACCCTATCTTCTCTATTCTAATATTTCAATTCCGAAATCTCACCATCTTCTCTACTTTAATCTTTTAACTTTGAAATCTAAATTTTCGACTTTAATTCTTTAATTATAATTGAAAAATGACAAGAAAATCTAAATGAAAATCATGATATTCAATTTATTGATGATAAATCCGAGCAAATTTTGACATCCGAGATAAAAAAAAAAAAACTGATGATAATACTTATTCTGAACCATGAATTATAAATGTCTTTGACGGTTAAGAGTCAACGTGCCAAAAAGCGGTTCGATGATTCTGAATCAGGGTCAATTTGAGAGGTGGGTGCAAAGAGTGTTGTTGGAAGCTTGTTTGGAAACAGTTCAAAATGGCGGGGGCGGGAATGTGA
>JBBUKS010000044.1:8026987-8039307 GCA_038050645.1 Hedychium gardnerianum
GCATTTACTCCTTCACGTGTCTCGTCTACCAAAACAATATCATCTGCAAACAACATACACCACGGTACTGTGTCTTGAATGTGTCCAGTGAGTTTGTCCATGATTAGTGTAAAAAGATAGGGACTTAGAGTTAATCTTTGATGTAATCCTATCTTTATTGGAAATGCTTCAGTTAACCCGCCTGAAGTCTTTACTCTGGTTATTACACCCTCGTACATATCCTTAATTAGATTAATATATGTTACGCTAACACCTCTCTTTTCTAGAATTCTCCATATAATTTCAAGAGGTGGAAGTAAAGAGCACCACGAGGGAAAAAGAGTTATGAAGGGATTTGTCTATGAAGAGAAGAAGTGCACATGCAATTTAGATAATCTGCAATGAAAATTTTATCATCCCAAAACCTAAGAGGAACTTCCATATAAAGTAATAGTGTATGAGTTGTTTCAATTAAACTTTTATTTTTTCTTTCTCAGTAGTATAATTCTGTTGTGCTGGATGAGGTTTCAAAGACTGATGAACGATACATGAATCAGAAAGAAAGGATTGGAAGATATGAGAAAAATATTCTTGGCATTGCCCACTTTAGACTTTAAAGGCTAGACAAATTGGGAATCATTTTCTGTACCAGGCAAATATGAATTAGAGGGAGAAGAATTCAGATGGGTATTTAGCTAATCAACAAACATAATTCTTGACATTCATGCCTTCTATTGGTTACTTTCGCTTTACTTAAGTCCTGAATGGAAACATAATCAGCAATAAAAGCAGTATAGGTTATTGAATAATTTAGTATTCAGTGAGTTTGCTCACAAAGAATAAATTGAAAGGAAATTTAGGCATATAAAAGACATGACGAAGTAGTAATCATGAGGTAGGAATGACTAGATCAACATCCTTTATAATTGATAGTCACCCATTTGGCAGAATAGCATGAATAGGATTACCTGGTGGTGCAAGACAGAGAAAAGAGATATGATACCAGACGTATGCTCAGAGGCTTCTGAATCCAAGTTGCTTGATCCAATAATATATATTATGAAAACAGTTGAATCATGAAACAACGATGACACAAATTGACATAATGCACCTTGAATGGTTTGCCACTCAAGAAATTGTTGGTACTTAATTGATATACCAAGGGTAAAAGCTCCATTTCTAAGAAAACCATCTGGTTTGAGTCGATTCATCTCTTTAGCAATACCTGAAACACTTGGTGGCGATAACATATGAACTCTACTGCTTTCTGGAAGAAGTTTTGCAAAAAAACAGATTTAGAGTCTGCAGAAACTTCTCAATAGTAGAACGGAAACATGTCTGAGAAACAGATTTGGAAGACACAGGAGAGCAGAAGAGCAATTCTAATATGCTTATGTACTGCAGATCTGTTAACATATGCATTAGGAAGTGTGAGCTGGATTGGCAGCAGCAGATTGACACATCTAAAAAATCCAGTGTCTCCAGGAAGTGGAAGAAATGCTGGGTCATATGCAGTTCATATATATATAGATACACATCTGTTGCCCCTGCTAGGAAGAAATGTGAAGAAGAAATCTAAGGGAAATGGGCTGAAGGAATGTGCCGATTGATTGAAACCATGTGAAAACAGAAGCTCGCTGAAGAATAAAGCAAGAAATCTGAAATTGTGAATAGCAGAAATAAACACAGCAGAGAAGCAAAGAAGCAGATGCATAAATCCCAAACATGGAGAAATCTGAGAAAACTAGATGTGGTGGAGAAGCACGGCTGTGAGGTGCCATGAGTAGGAAGAATCAATGATCTGCTCAGTGATGTAACAGTGACTGAGACCAAGACATTAATTCCAATTCTCATACCTTGTTGAATGGGGAAAATTAAAATAGATTATTATTATTGTTATTTTAACTCTAAGGTTAGTATATTTACAATCAAGCCCTATTCTATTTAGAATTAAGTCCTAAACAATTTATATTGGAGTCAGATTAACATATGTCAGACTATTAGGCAGGAATAGTTGTGTCGTTTTCCTTTATTCATAGACTGAACATTACATTCCTGTGTTTGTACATCTTTGTATGCAGTTTGGTTTTCCTTATCTCATTATAAGAAATAAGCTTATGTTTATGTTGTATTTCAATGTTCTCTTACAAAAGTATTCCATAATCTTTAATAGTGTTTCTTTTCCTTTATCCCTAGTGTACTCTGATTTATTGCAATTATGAGTTAGTATCCTTCCACATAAGTTTTCTTCTACTATTCCAGATTCTTGGCATTATTGATCAACCAATTTTAAGAGAAAGATGGGTTGGGGTTGGTGGGAGAAGAACAATGAATGGACAGGCTGTTTCGATGCGTGCATACAGCAAACTATCCCAAGCTTACTTGTATGCTGAATAAAACTTGAGAAATAGTAATTTTACATCCAACTAAATATTGAAACACTATGTAACAAAAGCATTGGCGCAATAAGGGATAATACCTTGTATAAACTAGATTGTTTATTCTTACATGTACACAACAAGCCCTCATCTCTTTAGTGAGGATGCAGAAAAAGCATTTTGGCATGTCAGAGATAAGGTCAGATAGTCATTCTCTATAATACTCTTGATTGTTCATTAGATGATCAATTGCCAAACTATTGTCTGGATTTCTGTCAAACAATGAGATAGATACTTGTGATGAACACTTACTCTTTGATTTTGGTTTTATGTATCTTATGCCAGGAAAAAGTTCCACTATATGGATGTGATTGCTATGCTTATGCTCTTCTGGCTTCTGGATTTGTGGATCTTGTTATAGAGTCTGGGCTTAAGGTGATACTTCTGTTCTCAATTAAACTAGTTATTTTATGCCTGGGTTTAACGGAATTTACTGATACAAGTTTGCACAGGCGTGAGTGCAACACACCAACCCCTATCAATGTATGAACAAGTTACCGTTCATAATTCTTCTTCTGTGAAACTTTCACCTAACTTTTGCCCTGCCTTCTTTTGAACTACGTGAAGTTTTGTCATAAAATTGAAACTGAAGGTTTCTTAACTAGCAATGATTGGATTGCTAAACTTTTGTTAAGCATACTTCAAATGGTATGAATGCCATGCATCCTCCAATATTTCTCTAGTAAAAGAATGTTAAATAATAAATGTGATACAAACTACTATCATGAAAAATATCCAGTGTTTTCTGCTCATTTATTGTCTCAATTCTCCGCCCTACAACGTCCTCTCATAAGTAACTGTAATAGAATGCGCTGGGGGATCAATAACTGATTGGAAAGGGAATAACGTTCACTGGAATGCCACACCCAATTCACAACCAACGAGTATGTCTTCCTGCTCTTTCTGGCCTTGATTTTTTCTCTGTTGAAGTTAACTCCTTTCATCTCATGCAATAGTTGTTAAAATTCCATTGATACTTTCTGTCCATGCAATTTGAAGTGCTTTACTGAATCCCACTAAACTCGTCTGTTGAAAACACAATTGTTCACTTCTCAGCCTGAACTTTGCATAGTTTGATGCCCAACATTATTAACTTTGGTATGGAAGGATGAATGCGCTTACAGTTGCAAAGTTCAAATAAGCTGAATCTAAACGATCGGCTGTTATGATGGTTCATATTTTATTGCAGGTTTTAATGTGGTGGCGGCAGGGGTCTCTAATATCCACAGACAAGCTTTGGATGAGCTACAGCGGAAGTAAGCTCTTCAGCTGAGTAACTTTAAAATTGTTGATTGCCATCTGAAAGTTTGGAATTACTACAATGAAATGCTTCAACTATTTTTGTTGTGTCTGAAAGCTAGCAGTGAGTGGGTATGGTGCGATGATAAGAGATGGGATATGTCAGCAGTTGTCATGTTTTTTAAATTTATACGATGACTGAAATATGAGATCGGATCATCTATTTTGAGAATTAATCAAATTATAAGATCTGAATATCTAATTAAAAATAATAATAATGAAGGGGTAGATGCGGGTATTGAGGAGCTTGAAATTATTTATTTGCTTGTAAAGCTTATTCTATGTCTCTTTGTTGACTACAGGCAAACCATGCAGACCCATTCCGGCCATTCCCCTCCCCTCCTCTCCTTCCCTTCTCCGCCCATCTCTCCTTCTCCCTCCTCCCTTATCTCCCTCCTCAAGCTCTCCAGCTCCCTCCATGGCGTCCGTCAACTCCACGCCCTCGCCATCAAGACAGGCCTCTTCCGCGATCCCCTCGTCGCTGCGGAGGTCCTCCGGTCCTCCGTCCTCTCCCAGCGCCGTGACCTCCGCTACGGTCGCTCGGTGTTCGACCAAATGCCCGAGCCCAATTGCTTCTCCTGGAACACCCTCATTCGAGCTTACGCTGAGAGCGAAGAGGCACCCTCCCACGCCCTCGCCCTCTTCGCGCAGATGCTCCTCTCCAGCACCACCACACAGCCCAACCAGTATACCTTCCCGTCAGTGTTGAAGGCTTGTGCTTGCATTCAGGCAACCGAAGAAGGAACGCAGATCCATGGCCAAGTTGTCAAGCTCGGTTGGAGCGATGACGCTTTTATTCTTGCCAATTTGGTAAGGATGTACTCGTCTCGTGGGTTCATGCAAGATGCCTGCAAGTTAGTTGACAGTTCGATGTTGCCTGACGCCGAAGCCAGTGTCGTCTTGCATAACACTCTGATCGATGGATATTTCAGGCTTGGCATGGTTGAAAAAGCACGGCAATTGTTTGACAGAATGCCAAACAAAAGTGTCATTTCTTGGAACGGAATGATATCCAAGTATGCACAGATTGGTTTGTTTAAAGAAGCCATCTCTCTTTTCAGGAAGATGCAAATGGCAGGCGTGGAGCATAATTTTGTCACTCTTGTTAGTGTTCTCCCTGCGATTTCGCATATGTGTGCCCTTGAATTGGGTGAATGGGTTCATGCATATGCCGAGAAGAACCACATAGAAATAGATGATGTGCTCGGGTCTGCCCTCGTCGACATGTACTCCAAGTGCGGAAACATTAACAAAGCGATTCAGGTATTCGAACAGCTACCGAAGCACAATCCTATTACATGGAGTGCTATGATTTCAGGGCTAGCAATGCATGGTAGGGCAGCAGAGGCACAAGATTGTTTTCAGAGGATGGAAAAAGCTGGAGTAATACCAACTGACATTGTTTTTGTTGGAGTTTTGAATGCTTGCAGTCATGCAGGCCTGGTGGAAGAAGGCAAGTCATACTTCAGAAGAATGGTAAATGTGTATGGCCTAAGGCCCAGACTTGAGCATTACGGTTGTATGGTTGATTTGCTCGGTCGTGCGGGACTTCTGGAAGAGGCTGAGGAGCTTGTGCTTAGCATGTCTGTGAATCCAGATGATGTTATTTATAAAGCACTGCTAGCAGCTTGCAAAATGCATGGCAATGTTGAGATCGGAATGCGAGTTGCCAAGTGCCTTATGGAGCATTTCTCCTCGGATGGTGATTCAATGGTTCTTTTATCGAACTTCTACGCTTCCTTAGGGGACTGGGGGACTGTTGCTCAGGTGAGACTGATGATGAAGGAAATGGACATAAAAAAAGATCCAGGTTGCAGTTGGATTACAGTAAATGGGAGAAATCATGAGTTTGCTGTAGAAGACTATACCCATCCTCAGAGCCGAGAGATCCATTTGATGCTAGCCGAGATGGCTGATAAACTACATGAGGCCGGATACGTACCAGATACAACACAAGTCACGCTAAATATCGAGAAGAAGGAGAAGGAGAGCACACTTCTCTACCACAGCGAGAAGATAGCAATTGCATTCGGCTTGATCAGCACCAACCCTGGCACCACACTGCATGTGGTGAAGAACTTACGCATTTGTGGGGATTGCCATTCCTCAATAAAGCTTATCGCAAAGGTATATGGACGGAGAATAACTGTGAGGGATCGTAGTCGATTCCACCATTTTGAGGAAGGACTGTGCTCTTGCAATGACTACTGGTGAGGTGTACAGCTCAATTTTCACAGAGAGAGCATTGTCAGCAATCTGTTGTTTAAGCAACAAGTCTATTCCTTCAGTGGCTAATCACAAACATATGCTTCATCACTAGCTCATTGGCCATGAGATTCAACCCTAACAAAGGTGTTTTAGACTTGATTCATAATTTTAAAAAAAAACTACTTGGACATTCTAAAGCAAGCTAATCTTGTGTCTTAAATATGGCTTTTCATTTATTATCAACACTAATCTAATTACACTCACTAGACAACTAGATCTTATAAAGCCATACTCTTGCTATAAAATGGAGCATGTCATTGAGTTTATTAATAATATGACCATCAACATACATTCTTTAAGAGGCATATTTCTTTTAAGTATTAGCAAAGTAGAGAAAGTGTAGTTCTCAGAGTGCAGTGCAGTGGTAAAATTCTTAGAATAATAAATAAAGATTTATGCTCTTCCTAACGAATTCTATTTACAAGAGTCCTATTATATGCTTATTTGATTCAATATATGTGGTCCACTATGAAAAAATTGGGTTGGCTTTGAGTGCTCTCTCACACACACACATATCTATCCTTGGCAGAATCCAAGGCAAAGCATCTATGATTAGAATGCATAGATGAAAGGGGTTGCCCTACATAACCTTCTCCCTTATCTAAACTAGTTTTTATAATTGATTGTTGGCAACCTCTAGTCTACAGACTGGACAAAGGAGAGAATTGCAGGAACCACAAAGATCCAAAATGAAAGAGAACCCTACAAATAATGACCAACCTAGGCAAGGACCCCCCCTTCTTACATTTTCAAATGTCTTTTCATTATCAAATTGTATCATTTGGTCTCTTCTTTGTTACAGCTGAGTTACCAGCCATTACATATAAAATAAAAAATTATATTGACATAAAAAAAAAGATAATAATTAAAAAATAATAATAATGGTTGACTCGGCTAAACAGATCAAATTCTCTTATAATAGTAAAGTTACTAGTAGTCAAAAATTTGAGTCATGAAAAATACTTGTAATATAGAATAAGACTATTTATAATAGATTCTTCTATAATATCTCACCTAGGATGTAAGATTTTTTTTTTTTAATTACACAATAATAATCGAATTTTATCTAGATGATCACTGATATTTATCCTCTATTATTTTTTTAATTATAATTTTTTTAAAAAAAAATATTTTTTCTAAAAAAATCTCCTAAGTGAGTATAGGTAAAAAAAATTCTTCTAAATGAGCAACGTATCGTTGTTCTCTTCCCTGTGTTACATCATAAATGCACACTGTTTTTCACGAGCTTCTGTCTCTCAATTCATAGTAGACTTCCAAGTCAGTCAAGGTGCAGACGAGGAACTTGCCTGTATGGAATTCACGGCTAAAGATATACCTCAAAACTTTCCGAGTCTTTTCTTCAATTTAAATTAAATCACAATGAGATAAACGCAAAAAGATTTTTCGAAAATTGTGGTGGAATTCTCAAAAACGCACTCAAAATTGCAGAATTGTCAAAGACGTATCTAATTTTTTGATTTTTCAAAAAAACATATTTATTTTTTTATTTTATCCCTTTAACTAATTATTATTATAGTGTTGCATTCAAATATCAACAATTCTTATGATGTTTGTATTTAAAAAATTATCATTTTGATATTACGTAAATTTTAAAACGAGTATTTTTATGGTATTATATTTTGAAAATTAATATTATAATAATATTAATTTTTGAAATACATAATCACAATAATATTGTTCATGAAATACAATGCTGGTCGGAGAGTAGAATAGAAAATAAATACTACTAGTCTTTCCCGAAGCTGTCATTTTATCTTTGCCACAGAATTCCCGGTGCAGTTTCCAGACCGAACCCCGCCGACTCCGGCCGCAGTACCTTTGTCGCCTTGTGCCACATGTCTCTGCCGTGCGCAGTGGAGAAATGAAAGAAGACGATAAACAGACAAAAGTTACAGTCCTGATTGTGCTTCTTTCAGAATCCTCTCCTTTTATCCAGCCATTATTCCGTTGGGAAGCCAAAGCTTGATCGATCGAGCTTGTGCTACTGGCTTATGGCAGCTTTTAATTGCCCTTCCGATCCATGTGCTAATTAATTATATATACCCTCCCAAGCATTACCTTAACAGCTCTAAAGTCTTCCATTGGTAGAAGCCATGGACTCCTGTTTGATACTTTGTTCGTGAGCCAGTTCTTATCAACACGCTTCAGGAATGATCCATCAGCACGAGCAAAACTCAAATTTTTGTGCAGAATTCTAGCTAGTTTGAGAACATGATTCTGAAAGACAAAATTCTAGAGAATTCAACGACATGAGAAGCATTAATTCCTGGTAAAGATTACACAAGAAAAGAATGTCGAATTTACACAATGAAGCGTGATCGGGAGGATACGTTCCTCGACCTTATACAAAGGGGCGATTTCAATAGGAACGAAAATTCAATTTTTTACCACACGAGAAATTTAAGAGAAAACAGGGAGGATAATACAGAGAGAGAGAGAGAGAGAGAGATAGAGAGAGGAGCAAGCGGCACCGGATCAGATTAGGCGAATCCGCTTCTTCGGAGGGATAGGGATGAAGATCGAGGTCAAATCCCGAGATACGACGAAGAATTCCTTGCAATTCGGCGCCGCGGACGCCGATCTCCTCGCCGGATTCGGTTTCCTAGGTGCCGGCGGGCACACGGAGGGCGGCTTGAGGACGTGCTGCTCCGACTTGGGAGTGACGCACCCTCCCTCCTCTCCGCCGCCCTCACCCACCGCCGCGGCGATCTTCTCCCCGCCGGCCAGCGCGGTCTTTATCGGAAGTAGGAGGGGCAATTCCCCCACGGCGACGACCTCCGACGCCATAGCAGGCGGCGATCCGGAATTCACAGCGGGCGAAAGCAGATCGATCGGTGGCGGAGCGAGACAGGCAGCAGGAAGGCGTTAAATAGGAACAAACCCGGCCGGCCTGGCCAGCGAGGATAAATCCGGTATCGGGGAAAATTGCGAAAAAGCCCCATTAAAAATGTATAATTGCAGCATTCAATTCCAAGGGACAACTTTGTCGCCAGTCGCCCCTCTCCGCACGCCGTCGCATCGCCTTCCCCCGCCCCAATATTTACTGCAGCAAGCCGAGCAATGATTGGGAAACCAGCTTTCGTACCCGCCCTCCAAGTTGATGCAATTTACGGCGAATTGCCACTCCTGGCTGAGCCCACTTTCATTGTGACAAAAGACAAACGTTATCTCAACATTTTTATCAATTCATTTTAAAATAACACGAAAGAGATAAATTACGAAAACTAATTTTTATTAGTCCAAAGAATAACAAATACATGAAAGAGAATAATATCTCATAATAATATTTCATATATTAATCAGTAATTTATTTCGTGAGGATCTGGCTGAGCCCACTCTCAATCGCCCACGTGGCGTTAAGATCAACCGAAGATGGTCTTTAATTAATTAATTAGTTAGTTAGGGAGGGAGGTGATTAAAGGTGGGATTCACGTTGAGCATGTGGAGGCCACGTGATGGTGATTAGGCCTTATTTAATTAATTAAGTGGTTTAAAAAGTAGGTACTTACCATAGCCACCCTCACCTATTTCTTCTAACTAACCTCTCTCTTTTGTTCTTTCTATTGCCCGTACTTCTTTGGTAAGTCGATCTTCCATAAGAATTTCATTTTATTTTTACACTTTAATTTCCAACAAACCTGATAATATAAAATATAGAAAATTTAAATTTAGTATTAATAGACATAATAAATAATTATTGAAATAGAAGAAAATAAATTATCTGTAACTAAAAATTGTAAGTATGTAAAATTATTTTTATAAAAAATTAATAGGTTTTAAATATATACGATGCAAATAGAATAATTGAAATGGATAAAGATATCATGTGTTCTGGTTTCTCTAAAACTTAAATTAAATTTATTATGTTATATGAAGTTAAATATTAAATTATAAAATAAAAAATCAGAATTATATAGATAAAGATGTTAAAAAATAACTGCAAGTATATAATGATGAATAATATAAAATTCAAAACATATAGAAAGAGTCTTGTCGAAGGAAAATTTTAAGAGATACATTTAAAATGATATATACCTAAATAATCAATAAATATTAAAATTAGATGATGTCATATTATAATAAATACACACGAAAAAAAATTAATAAAAATTACATTAATAATAAAATAAAATTTATTTAAATATAAATAAGTATGAAACACTAGTACAGAATCAAACCAAAGACTCATCTAGTCTATCCTACTAATTCGTGGAATAATAATTTTATTATTATTATAATTATCCTTGGAGCTATCTATTAGCGATACTCCACACGCTAATCAACTAAAGAAATTATAATTTACAATTCAATCACTACACATGGTTACAAAATTAAATAGTTATACAAATGGTTCGATGTAATGATAAAATATTTAGAGAATATAAAAAGATTAGAGTTCAAATTTTAATAGGAAAGATTTTAAAAATTGATTATTGAATATGCATAAATTATACTTTGAATTTACTTAGTAGGTGAATACCCAAAAACTTGGGTTATAAAAAATAAATCTTATACAAGTATTAAGTAAAAGGCACCTTAGCACAGTATCTCTAAGACAGTCTTACCCTCTTTGAAAGAAAGTAAATCACGAAGACATTTATCCTTTGCATGAAATAGATCAAACACTTAATGAATTATTTTAAGCTCGTTAAAAATTAATTTTAAAATTTATTAAAACACCTATCCATATAACTATCAATTATATAATTAAAACTCAGGAGGTACTAATTCAAGTCACTACCCAATTAATGACTGCACTGCCATGCACTACATTGATAATCTGTCTGATACTTTGGCAAAAGAACAGACGACTGACTCTTCCTGGGAACTGCACACGCACTTCATAAAGGCTAAAGCTAGCAGTTGATCAGAGGCAGCCGGTGAGGGTTCTCGCTGATCAGTTGCCCTCGTGCAGTGGACAACAAGTGCCATGCAGGAAAAGGCATGCAGCATATGGAAGCTGCTGTAACATGCAATGCCTTGCCAGAGACTACACACATCTGCAGCACAAAGGACATGTCCGGAAGCACGAGGCAGGAACAGCTTTAGCAGTTCTCTCCCTGCAAAATGATCTACTAATTTCCATGTGGAAATTAGCTCTCTTCTTCTGCTGAATAAAAGATCTATAATTATTCTCTTTCATTGCTGGAATTGAATCTATATATCTGCCATGTCCATTAGTAAACATAATAAAGAAAGCACTTGAGCAATGGAAGTAGGCGAGTGTTCGCCACTTTCCCCTTTTAATTAAAGAGAAGTCGCCGGAGTATTGTGGAGTTGTTTACTGTTCCCGACGATATATCACGTGAATGAATGAATGAATAATCACCACTCCAGAGCAACTTTCTTTACCTTTTTGTTTTTTAATAGTTTTTGAATGTTTAATCCCTGTAGATTTATAATTAATAAATGAATCATTTGTAGGTCTTAACTACTTCAACTTGATAATTAACTAACAAGTCAACGACTTAAATTGTTGCCTTTACTCACTGGCCTAGCTAATCATCCTTTAGGACTATAAATGAATTGAATATTCATGTTCAAATTTGATGTTAAGAGTTTGTTTAGGTTCTTTCAATACATACAAGATTAATTAAATGAAGAAGCTTAAACAATTCATTAAATTAAACAAACAAGTTAGAACATATATGTTCGGCTCTTTAATATTCGTGAATAGCATTCATAAACAATATTCGTGAATAACATTAGTCAATAATATATATTTATGAATCATATTTATTAATAAAACTCTTATTAAATAAATAAATAAATTTATCTTATTAAACTCAATATTCAACCAAATAAACTTAAAATATAAAAGTTTCAAATAATCAAATAATAACTTGAATTGAGAGCTCGATAATATCTAAACGAATCAAGTTCAAGTCAAACTTGAACCAAGCTCAAGGGCCCCCGCAGGTGTAACCGAGTTGGTACTCGGGTAGCAGAGTTGCTTCATTAGGTAAAGATCGATTCTCACGAAGTTCATTCCACTAAGAATTAAATAGCCTCCCACTTTTGCTTTATTCATTAAATCAAGTTCAAGTTCAAGTTCATACAAAAAAATTAAGTCAAACTTGAATAATTATTTCACTTGGTTCATTTTAGGCTCGGCTCAACTCGACTCAATTACCTTATCAATTAATAAATTTGAACATCATAAAATTTGACTTGATTTAACTCGTTTACGACTTTGCTTTCCTTCATTGCCCTTATCGATAATGAATATGATAATTTTTTTTCGAGATAAAATTAGATTAAAAAAATAATAAGTGTAACTTAGTTTTGTTCGTGTAATAGAATAAATATAAGACA
>JBBUKS010000044.1:8039407-8060196 GCA_038050645.1 Hedychium gardnerianum
TTTTCGAGATAAAATTAGATTAAAAAAATAATAAGTGTAACTTAGTTTTGTTCGTGTAATAGAATAAATATAAGACAAAAGTTTTTTTTTATGTTGATTTATAGAAATGTAAAATAAATTATTACATAAGTAATAATTGTGAATAGTTATAGTTGCCTAATGTGTTTGCTTCTAGCCCAATTGGTTTAACTGCCTTGACTAACTCAACTACTTCATTTGTCTTATTTAATTAGTTACCGACTTGACTATCTTGATTAACACTTAATGACTTAATTAATCAAAGAAGTTTATGATTGTTGATGAGGAAACTTAATTGCCTACTCGTTCCCCATCAAGCTGAGCCATGTTTGATCTTACAATTGATATCATAGCTGGGCTCTTATATTCGGGTCATTTGTATACTTATTGTTCCTAACTTAAATAATCGTCGAATATCAAAAAAATAGTCTCTCCCAAGTGGTTGGATTAGATTATAGTGATTTGATGGTTTAGTAAGATGACTTAAGATAGGTTTATACTTAATATATATTGTTTTTTATATTAGGTAGATGATTTTATCCTGATTTTTCTACTGGATAAATTCATAGCACAATTTATACATATTTAAAGATCGACATCTAAAATATTCATCTATAATAGAATTCGAATCTTTATCCTCTTAGTTATCAAATAAAGATAAATTTGAGGACAACTAGTTTAAATTGAGTAAAAATGGACTCGAAGGTAAAATGGTTCGCATATACTCGATGGTAGATGACTTGAATCGAGGAAAAGCTCGGTGAATCTAAGGCTAAGAGGTTGGATGAGTTGAGGTGAACTTGAAGGTATATGACCTAGATTGAGGAGATACTCGTAATATTCAAAGATAGGTGACCTAATTGAGGAAGAGCAAACTGTACTTAAGGGCAAATTAAGAAAGTGTTTGGATGACTCAAGGGAAGGCGGCCGGCCTTGATTGAGGAGCTTTAATCTTGTTATTTCTCGAGATCAATTAAGACTAAGAACAAAAGATTGAAAAGAGAGTCGCAACTTGATTCAAGAACTTAGATAGAGGATGATACTCTAAAGAATTAAATAGATTTTTGGAAAATTTAAATTCTTAAAAGATGATGGACATAAAGCAAAAGGACATCTAAATTAAGAGAAACATCATATAAATATATATATGAGTGTCATTTTTCAAAAAAAATAAATAAATCAAATGGGCATCCCTCTCATAATTTTATTTTAAAAATATTCCTTAATCCAGCACTGCTGTAGAAGCTACTGGATAACTTCTACAACGTGTAACAGCTATCGGGTAGCTACTATAATGTGTTTAAAATGATTTTAAGATTTAAAATTTACATCGTGTAGAAATTACTTAGTAGCTATTACAATGAGTTTAAGATGAGTTTAGTATTTAAGATTGTAGCAAGTACATAATAGTTTAAAGTCATTTTGATGAAATTTAAATAATTTTGACTAAGTTTAAATAATTTTGATTAAATTGATAAATAATATTTTGAGATAATAATATTTTGATATAATAATATTTAGATATCCTAAACTCTAAATTTTAAATATTAAATCAGAAACTCTAATCTCATATTAAACACGTTGTAGATTGACCCCTACTTAAACTTAATAAGTTACTTAAACTTAACTTAATAAGTATAATAAAAAACTAATAACTAACTTATTACTTCGTAATATCAATATCCCAAGAACATCCATTATATGAGATGAGTGGATCAATCATATAGTTGCAGTAACTAATATTTTTTCTATAAAAAATCTTATTTATGGGTTGGAATGTGAAGATAAAGAGATGTAGATAAATGGAAGGATGAGAGAAAGAAAGAACAAAAATATATATGATTCCAATATATATGGTCTATGAAGGCAATGTAATAAAACATAAAAATTAAATAAATAATAAATATAAAATAATAATAAAATAAAGATATGAATAATAAAGAGCCTCGAGTTAATAGAGAAGTTATACAAAGTTTTTATCGAACCTACTCGTATACTATCTAATTTAATTTCTTAGATTAGATGATGCTTGTACCTAGTATCTAGGTAATTCTGGTCTTTCAAATTTCACTGATATTTTAATTTCTAAATTTGTATGTGAATTAAAATTGAGGAAAAAAAAGTTTTTAAATCATTGACTTGAGTTCATTGTCGAATTCTACTTAACAGAAAAAATATAAAAGAAATATTTAACTATTCAGTAATTTTTATATATTATAATACTTATTAGGTAATTTTTATACATTATAAAAGTGATCTCGATAGCTATTATATGTTAAAAAAAATACCCAATAACTTATACAATAGTATTGGATTAAAAGATATTTTTTATTATGTCTTTTTGATTTTTATGGATGATTATTAAGAATAAAAAAAATTATCTCTAGACATATTTTTAAAAATTTCTCAATTTCATCACATGTCCGAATTCTGGCATCATCATGCGTGCAAGCAACTCAGAGCTTAGCTGTGCCACTCGCCAACCATTTATTAACTGAATTTCATTTTATTTTATTTTATTTTATTTTATTTTAAATTTGTTTATATTTAACCATTCGCGTGAACAACTCCGTGCTCTCGACGGACGGCGTCTTCTCCCAAGTCAACTGCCAAATGATTTCGAAATAATAAATATTAAACATATTTTTAAAATCAAAAATAGTATTTATTATATATATCCTTCTTGATAATAATATACAGAATATTAAATTCCAAGCTCTCATCCTACCCGCTCTCTGATTGAACGAATACCGGCACCGGTTGAAGGGTAGGTAGGGCTTGTGAAGGAGAAAAAGAGAGAATCGTGGGTTTTTCTGATTAATGGGGCCTTTGATCGATTGCGGCCAAAATGAGGAAGAGACAAAGAAAAGAGATCGATTTTCTTTATTTTCGGATTCATTTAGTTGGGCGGTGGCCGCAAATCCAAACCCTTGCGCGCGATCTGCTCCATTTCGATCGATCGATCGATCGATCGATCTGTCTCCCCGTGGCGTAGTGCGAATCTGAACGCGAGGAGGAAGAAGCAAATTCGCTCCTTTCTCGAGTGGGGGTATGTATGGTAACCGTAAGAATTTTAATGAAATTGCTGCTATGCTTCGTTTTGGATGGAAGTATGGCGTCGGAGGGGGATCGGAAAGGGTCAGTTTGAGGAGGCAATGTGAAGGGAAGAGGGCCTGAAGCCGTCCGCCATGGATCCGCCTTTTTCTGGTAGATTTATTGCCTCTTTCTCGAGCTTTTTTTTTTCCCCTCATTCTTTTCCTGTCTTTTGTTTTGGTAATTGTCTCGTCGGGAGCACCTGATCTGTTCGTTGCTGTGGATTTAGAACGGATCGCGTTCGTGGTTCTGCGCAATTTAGAGGTTTCAGAGATATTTTTTCCTTTTTGTGTGGTTTTTCTAGTTCCTGGTTTAATAAAGTTGGAAAAATCGAAGGGCTTTGTGGCTTTCTTCGTGTTTGGCCTGATAAAGATTGGACTTTGATAGGATTTTTGGCGGTCCTCTTTAAGTTTTCGTATATTGGTATTTTTCGAGATCGTTTGCTTCGTTGCATTGTGGGGCTCGTCCAGATATCTCAGTTTGGATAGCTGCAAATTATCTCCAAAGAAACAATCTTTCAAAAATCTCCATAATTCGTCTGATAAAAAGAAAAAGAATCCCTTTCTCAGCCTGTTTTCACCATTCGTTCGTCATCTATAAAACATTGTAGTATTTCTATTTTCTTCGTCCCTATGGAAACCTGCAATTAGCGGATGTCATCTTCTTTAGCCATTATAATCCCCTAGAAAAATTAAGGTTTACTGTCACAAAATTTCAATTATCACGTTTAGAAGCATTTACGATAAGAAATGTGTAATGTGATTTAGTTCATGAATCCTTTCTCTGATTTATAGTTTCTTTATTATCTTAAATTTTCTTCTTGTTACCTGCTAACCAAAATATGCTAAACTTGCTTTCCATTTTCACTCTTCAGGATTTGTGCTTGACCCATCTAAATGTAGCAAGTTGAGCATTGAGGAGAAGAGAGAGCTTGTCCGTGAATTGACAAAATGGCCAGAGAGTGCTCTTGAGAAGCTACAGACATGGACCCGCCATGACCTTTCAGACATTCTGTGTGCAGAGATAGGAAAGGAGAGAAAGTATACTAGCTTAACTAAACAGAAAATGATAAAGTGCCTTCTTCGAGTAGTTTCTGAAAAGAAATCTGGAGAGAATGCAAACAAAAGGGATTCATCACAGATACCATCTACACCTAGTCCTCAAACCACAGCTAAGAGACAAAGGAAGAGCGAGAATCCAACACGGTTACCGATTGTGACAAATAACCTCCAGATAACCGGTGTTGAAGAAGCTCCGAAGAATCTAAGACATTGCCAGAATTCTGCCTGCAGAGCTACTCTTAACATGGAAGACTCATTCTGCAAGCGTTGCTCATGCTGTATATGTTACAAATATGATGACAACAAGGACCCTAGTCTTTGGCTGATTTGTAGCGCTGAGACTCTTTCTCAGGGTGAATCTTGTGGCATGTCTTGTCATCTTGAATGTGCCCTTAAGCATGAAAGTACTGGTATGATGAATAGTGATACATGCACAAAATTGGATGGGAGTTATTACTGTGTTCACTGCAGAAAATCTAATGACTTGCTTGGGTAATTTCTTAATCACGCTTTTTATTCGTTTAGAATAATTTTCTTAATTCTTCATCTTTGCCAACACCTCTTTTGTTTCTATGCAAACATTCTGAGTTACATCCGTGCTCAAACAAATGTGACAGTATTCTTAGGTGGTATTATAGCGTTAGGACTCACAACTGCATAGTTTTCTCATAAGTTTGTTTAGTAAGAAATTTCTGTTGCTTTGGAGTGTAAAATGATGCATCTGATGTATTTGTTGTGCTGTCTTTTCTTTTAGTATCAAAACATATGTTTTGATAAATAACTAGTACTCATTTACACACACAAAAAAAGATAACTAGTACTTGAGGAATATTGCTCATTTCAACTGGTATACTTAACGATCCTCCAACTTTGTAACTTCTTTATATAATTGATTATGTATTCATGTACTTGCAAAGAGTAAATCCATCCAAATATCTTGTGTGCAAACCCATATTCAGTGCGCGCTTTCTTTTGTAGCGTAGTAGATTTTTTTGTTTTTAGTTGGCACAGGTATCCAAGCCTTCGACCCGACTAATCCTGGGGTGACCAGTCTGGCCCTACGAAAGTTTCCCACCGGCCACCAGGGTAAATCAAGGAAGCACACATGGAGGCCCATCCTGATACCCAACATTCTCAGGTCCGCTACCCATGAAGGGTAAAATTCTCATAATACTCCGCAGCTGAGTCTCGAACTCCAGATGCCTGATCTATCGTTGGAGAGCCTAACCACGGATTTTTAATTCTAGTTCATATGATTTTCTTCTGTGTGCATACGATGAATGATGAATCTGACCTACTCATAATTACTCTACATTGCCACACATACTTTCATATTCTTCATGAATATTGTCTCCTTATGATTATGTAATCAATACGACTCCTTGCAATGCAATCCAATTGCATATTCTTCTTTCCAGGTTTGTTGAATAAGTTAAGAGTATATACCTTTTATCAATATCCTTGCTTCTAAGGAGGCTGAATGGCATTCATCTAGTGGACCTTTGTATTATGATTTATAAAACATCTATACAGTGTTTATCTAGAGGATTTCAATGAATATATCATGTCTCCATCAGTGGATAAACTAGTTTTTAAGAACAGCACAAATAATGTGGAAGTAGTGCATACAAATAAACTAGTTTTTGAGAACATGAATATTGTGGAACTAGAAGATAGAGCTTAGCAATAAGATAGGATCTTGGTTGGACTATTAGATATAATTAAGTTAGGTCAGGATGGTAACTACGGCATTCACCTGAATTGTCCTAACTATTTTAAATTGACTACATTAATCTTATCCTTTATTGAGCTTTATACAAGATTATATCACTAATAATATTCAGATTAACAGAACCATTTTTACTACATCGACTTATACTTTTATTGGTCTCCCTCTATTCCTTATATTTTTGACACCTAAGGTCCATTTACACCCAAGGATGGAAACACTTTCCATGGATTGGCACAAGAGTTTAGGCCTGTAAACATTCTTTTCTTTGTTTACCTGGGCGAATGCTTCTGCAGAACTTGACTAGAAAGAATTTTGATCCAAATTGCATCCATCCAAAATCAGGAATCTGGTGGAGGAGGTTGGCTTCCATAGAGAAGAAACAAATTACCCATTTTGCTCCGACTAAGGCTAGTTGATGACACTAGTAGGCTCTTATCGTCATCCTAATATTTTGATTTGTCATCATTCGACACTCTGATATGATGCATCATTCTATTTATTGCCACCGTTGAGATGATTATGTTGTCATCCTTATCTTTAACCTTGAGGATCTTTGTAAGGAGGGTGGGCAGATCAGTCAAGGGTTGTCATAGGTGAGCTGGGAGTTGCAGTAGGGGCAGGGCTGGATGCGGTTGTTGCAGCTAACCATTAGCTTAATGCAACTCCCAACACCAAGTGATGTGACCAATAGACCAGGGATGCAGCTCCCGACACCAAGCGTCATGACATGGTGAGAGGCTAAAATATATTTGAGCAAGAAGATAAGAACAAGGGGTAATAAGGTAATTTTAGTTTTTCATTTCTTTCCCTTCTATTTATTAGGTAAATAGTGTTTTCCTTCCTTTCCTTGGACCTTACTTCTTTTCCTCCGCATTTCCCTTCCCTCCTTATAGATTCAACTCTTCTGCCTCTCTCCCTGTTACATTCCAACCTCCCTGAATATATGTTATATGTCTCCAAGAGGCCCAAATGTAATGAGAAGAGAGGCTCTTTGTTTCCCTAATTCAAAAGGATTTTTCAGGGAGGTCAAAATGTAACAGAGGGTGTCTGGTTATCTCATTCAAAGAGATATTCATGGAGGTCAACATGTTACGAGGAAAGAAATTTTTTTGTTTATCTAATTCAAACGCAAAATGTAATTAGGTTTGTTAATTCAAAGGGAGCCATTAGGATTTTGATTCCAATCCATATGTACCTAGTGGTAATCTATCAAAGTAAAGAGCAGACCTCCAATGACTTAGAATGGTTATTTGAGATAAGTGATAAATATAGTTGTCATTTGGCAACAACGGGAAGAAAGTAACAAAGATTTTGATTTTGGAATGTAAAAGTTATTATGGATTTATTTCATCAGAAGACTTTATATGAAGTAGGTAATAGATTCTGACTTGGTAAATGACTATAATGCAGAGTTAGCATCCAGATGGTAACTGGAAATTTATGACTTTTGTGTCTCAAAAACTTAACAGAATGGAAATATTGTGTCATAGATATGACATGAAGGAACAAAAGTTGGACATGTTGGTTTGCACCAAGAATATTCATTGCAAATGGTTGAACCAATATAGTAATTGTTACTAATTATCTGGCGATTTTGTGCATCCCTTTCAACTAGTAAAAAGATTGTCCCCCATTTGCTACTTTTTAGATCAGACAATCTTGTTTTGCTAGATTTTGGTTAGGTTATTTTAGATTTTTTGAAAAATGAAGTTGATTACATCTGCATGCCTGTGATTATAATTTGGCTTTACATTAATGGGAGCTCTGCTATCTTTTTTGTTGAAATGGTTAATTTTTATGTGCTGATAAAAATTATTGTTTGAGAAAAGGCAATTTTTAAGAATGAAAATAGGTAACATGTAAATAGACACAAGATGAACTCAAGAGTACCATAGGAATCGAAGGTATAGAGCAGGCTGTTGAGGTTGTTGGAAAAGTTTCATGGTGAATGTATGCACAGTCTTCTCATGGTTGTTGATTTGAAGCATGCACATATTTAGACAAAAACTCATTGAGTGAACCATATCTGATCTTCAAAATGATTGGTGGGAGAAGGCTTCTTATGCTTCTAGATAATTGGTTGAGTTGGCATTGACATCAAGGTTGCTTGCCCTTAAATGAAGCCTATTTATTTTATCCTTTGAATGAAATAATCATTTGTAAAATTTAAGTTTGTCTACTCAACTTTATAAAACTACGATGTCGACCAAATAGTGAAAAGACAGTGATGTTCCATGACCTGGTAAGTATACCATTATCATCTACTTTGGAGCTGCTTTGCCCCTTACTGTATTTTTCTTGGACAAGCAACTTATGTTTATAACAGCAGCCACATAAAAGTTGCTTTACTTGCAAGAACATTAGAGACACTTAAAGAAACTGGAGGAATGGACTGCAGATGCTTTTTGACAGTAGATTTAGAGTAAAAGCAGCAGTAACCTGTGACTTGGCTTTGCAGTCACAGGTTAGACATTGTTATGGATAGTTTTGATAGAAAGGAACAGTGGCAGTTGCAAAACACATCAACAATAGTGTGCACGTGTTGGAAGACAATATACTAGCTGTATAACCTCAATCTTTGCAATTGTGCAGGTGCTGGAAGAAGCAGCTTGTGATTGCAAAGTATGCTCGCCGTGTTGATGTCCTGTGTTATAGGATTTCTCTTAGCCATAAACTTCTCAGCTCAACAGAGAAGTACCAGAGTTTGCATGAGATAGTTGACCAAGCACGGAAGAAATTGGAGTCTGAGGTTGGGCCTATTGATGATTTAGAAAATATGGCACGTGGAATTGTCAACCGACTTTCTGTTGGTGCTGAAGTCCAAAAACTGTGTGCCAGTGCAGTAGACTTACTGGATTCCACGCGCTCTGATGCCCAGTCAGCTCATTCTCGAGTTCACCGTAAGCTTCGAGTCTCTTGAACATTATGGTATGGTTTGTTTCTCCCACTAATTGTTTCCTTGCATCTTTGCTATGTGCAGAAATTGTTTCAGTATCCTCTAGTTTCATTAGATTTGAACAAACATCACCCACATCCCTTACTGTTGTTTTTGATATAGAGAATGACTCACCTCTAACTAAAGAACTAGTTGGTTTTAATTTGTGGCTCAGACTAGCAAACAGCCCAGCATACCCTGATGAACCATCATTTTCTGTGTGTAACCCAAAGAGGAGATTGCTAATCACAGAACTAGCTCCAAATATAGAATATATGTTTAAGGTAGAAGCTTTTAGCATTACAAATGACCTGGGGACATGGGAAATTGGAGTAAAAACTGAAGGCAACCCCGTCGACAACTCTGTGGATGTAGCAGCACTGGAGACAGATGTTTCAGGATCACATTGCCAAAGCCCTAAAGCAACCAGTAGTGCCTTGTCAAATCCCTCTGAGGGAGATGAATCTAATACTAATAGTACAACATGTGCTGACTTGAATAAGCTGCCAGAAATGGATTTTGATGATTTCGAGAAGCCTGAGATTGTCGAGACAGAAAGATCATCAGACGATGCTGAAAAGGATACTAACCAGCAGAAGACTGCATGCAAGGGCATTATATCTGGAGTAGAAGCCATTGTGCTAGAGACAGCACTCGGGCACTCCGAATCTGCTATAGATGAGGAACCAAACTCGACCATTTGCACAGATTCCACCAAATCCATGGAGAATAACCAGGCACCTGAGGTCCCGAAATCAGAGAATGAATCTAACAATCCTGTTGGCGATGCCATTGCGATTGTGCCATTTGGAAAATTAGATTCAACTCTTCCTACTGCCCTCTGCAGGGCGGAGACTGGAACAGATGGCTCTGGGAGGTGCAGCAAGGGGAAATCCAAGGTAGACATATTCGAGAATGGTTCGATGAAGCCGGACAAAGAACCAGGGAGTTCATCAAAGAAGAGACAATTTGACGTCGTAAATCTTAGCGATAGCTCGCTGGAAGGGACCTATGAGTCCTGTGTGAAGGTGATCAGATGGCTGGAATGCGAAGGGCATATGGAAACCAGCTTCAGAGTGAAGTTCTTGACTTGGTTCAGCTTGCGGGCAACCCCTCAGGAGAGGCGAGTTGTTAGTGTCTACGTTGATACTCTGATCGAAGATCCTCCGAGCCTTGCAGGGCAGTTGGTCGACACCTTTTCAGAAGCAATCTACAGCAAGAGACCGCCACCAATGCCGAATGGCTTCTGCATGAAGCTTTGGCATTGAGAGTCCATTCTTGATCCTATTCGATAGCGATTTAGATACAAATTGTCGCATTGATTCTTCAGCGAAATACTTATTCATGGATCTGCCAGTTGAGGTTGAGGTCAATCCACATTGTTGTTCATTGAAAGATACACTTTTTATGTATGTACTAGATTCCATTGACATTGCTGTTATGACATTATGTGACACTGATCTTTATTTCAAGAGGCTCAAGGATCAATATTTATTGTCTTTCTAAGTATTTATGTTTATTACATAGCTAATGACCAAGCAATGGATCCACCGTAAAAAGAGTAATTGGGTGGGCAAAAATCAAATAAGTTTTTTTTTTCATAATATTAAGGAGCGATTTTTTTTGCAAAATATCAAACTAATATTTTTTAATATATATATATATATATATTAGAAATTAGTAGTTTTATCTAAAATTATGATATGATTATTTTTTTCTTAAATTTTAAATTTGAATATACATTATGTTTTTAAAGTGACTAATGACTTAAAAATGAACATATAGTTGTTTTAGTTCAAATCTACTAGATGGACATTTCAACCAAAATTATTAAATATAACAATTTTAATTGTGTAGTAATATTGATTAATAATTTTGGTAAAAACTATTAGAATCATACAATAATCTTGATCAAAATTGTTACTTAACTAAATGATCAATTTTGAATAATTTAGTCACTTTCAAAATATGATTGAATTTCAATGTTCTTTTAGAATATATAAATTTGAAATTTGAGTAAAAAATAATCATATAATAGTTTGTAACTATAACTATTATACGATTATATTTTAATTCTTTTATCATTTTAAAAATAAGGATGAACTCCAATTATCTTTTTAACATGCATCTAAGTATTCAGATTTAAATTTTGGATGAAAAATAATCTTAGTTTGACATTTTAAAAAACACAAATGGATTCCAAAGAGATATTTATATATTTAGATTAAAATTTTGGATAAAAACATCATATCAAAATTGTTATATAGTTATTTTTAAAATTATTATTTCTGATACATTTTATTTATAATTCATGTATCTGTTTAAAAATATATAATAAAATTTGTATCACTTTACACACTTCATTTTATTTTTAAAATTATTTTTAGTAATATATATATTTTTTAAAAAAATCAAAATTAAAGAGTAATTTTAATTAAAATTGTTATCAGTTTAATTAAAATTGGTTAAACAATCAGTTTAAATTGGAATGACAAATTTAAGATATTAAGTTGCTGAGCTGCTCATTATAAATATTTTTAGATTTATTTTGATAATCGATAAAAAAACACATGAAACCGATCAGCCGAAGAATTGACACATGTGCTAGCTAAAATAATAAAATAAAATAAAATAACATAATACTATTATTTTATATTAACATGTGTGCATTCCTTTTAGTAAAAAAATAATAATTTTTTCAAAAAATAAAAAACACTCTTTTTATTAGTGTTTCTCATCATGTTTTTTTTTAACCCCAAATTGTCTTGCCGCACTGGTGTATAAATGTTTTTTTTTTGTTTCTTTTGTCATCCAAACTATCTAGTATATTTTGATTTCTACAATTAGTTGTAATTCCTAAATCAGTCATTAGGCCAACATGAGAGCACAAATGATCTCAATTGACAACATTTTCCATAGCATATTAGTCGTCGAATGGCCTCAGCCAAAAGAATTTGATGATCCTACATTGTCCAGATGTAATATGTAGGCATAAATGAGTTACTAGAAGCCCCTAGATCTTAAATACGGGACTTGGAAGTTCATTTGTGGTTGTGGCGTCGGTTGAAATTTACAATCATAAAATACTTGTCAAAGAATTTTGACCATAAATATTTGACAAATTTAGATTGCTCAAATAGGAAACGCATGAGCATAAATGAATTATTTAAAACTATTTCTAGTTTTAATTGAAATTTACCAATTCATAATTCATATTGATTATCAAGTAGTTTTTGCCAAAGTAGTTGATAATGGAAAGAAATAGATGATGTAATAACAGGATAGATGAGATCCTAAAGGTCCTATGGGTCCTTTTTCTTTGATATAATTTGAATTTATAACTCACACTAGGTAATATGAAAGCATAATGAGATCCTAAAGGACCTAGGAGTCTATATCTAGTCATAGTTGAAATTATCACTACTTACTATTTGTCGACTATTTTTAACTAAGAGCATTAATAGTCGATAATTGATCATAATTGGAATTTGCCACTATTTACCACTACTTAAAGAGGTACTTGAGGAAGTTTGAGTTGAAGAAATAACCTGTATAAAGAGAGCAAGGAATACTCAACACTCCTGCATCCAATTCAGAACAAGATATGCTTGATTATTAAGGTCCAAGTCCGAGGTGTAGTCGCGAGAACAGCAACAAATCAAAGTAAATCAAAGTTTATTGGAAGAACAGAATCACTGCGTTTTCCCCTACATGTTAAGCATGAGCAAGCTCTAGCCATTAGGATGCGCTTGTTATTCAAGTCTAAGTCGTCAATTGTTCGGTGAGAAGTACCAATAACAAGCTAAGTTGTCAATTGTTCGGTGAGAAATACCGATCGACAATGGCAACCCGGTCAATGTATTGCATAACAATATGTTCTAAAAGATGGGATTGGAGTAACTTGGATAGGGGAAGTTTTACTATAACAAGAAGAAGAAAACAAGTTGAGACTTTAGAAACAATTGATTTAACTATGACATTGTGAGAGGAGCCTGCCCGGGTTAAACAGGTCGAATACTAGATGGTTGACTTGCCTTATATTATGAGCCTATGAAATAAACAGAGTTTGAATTTAGAGAAGATACGTAGTTAAAAGAGACTAATGAAATTGGTAAAATTAAAAGAAACAACATAAGCCGAACATAAATAAATTAGCATGATTTTTATTTAATATATTTATCGAATAGTTTATTTTAAAATATTCTTAAATAAAAATTGCCATTTGCTGCCCCTAAACTAGAGGGCGAACCTACACACCCTCCCAAACCACCAAAACTCGATGATATAGCAGAGCTGTAAGGTGACTGAAAGCCTAAACAAATGGAATACAACTTGGAAAATAAATTAATTATAATTTCAAAAACAATAAAAAGATTTCTGAAATTAAAGGGGCTACTAGACCCAAGCTAACTTAATATGATAGATAAGAACATGGCAAATCTTTTAATATATACCGCGTCAAAAAATTGCGCTGCAACCAATGACGTTTCTATTTCACCCCTCAACATGACAAGGGGCAGAGCTGCAACCAGATTTCTGCACAACAGACTGGGAGGGCAAGTCTAAGTTAGTATCGAGCACTAAATCGAAACCGATATGCAACAATTCCAGAGCTCACCAATGTATATGACGAAACTGCATGATAACCAATGGTTTCAGTACAGGAGCGTATCTGTGATGAAACACGTAGTGCTGCTTATCCTAGTTCCATGAAGATATGATTAACAAATAAAAACTAAGTCAGTCTTAAATGTGTTACATCAAAGCAGAAAATCCTTGCATTACGATGACTGGCCCACTTTCCTTGACTGAATTCATGAGACTCATAGCTTGTCCAAATCAGTAGGGGCCGATTTGTAGTCCTGGAATAAAGAAAATTTCAGGTCAATAATTTAGTAAGCATGCATGCCACTCTCCAAGATAACGAGGACGCCTTAGTAAAATGTTCAAAATACTGTTCAAGTAGGATTCATTAACAAAATTCTCTCTCCTCCTGCATGACCAAATTAAGCTTGCAATTTGATGCCCACAAAAAGGGGGAAAACACTAAAATATGCGTGATTCAGAATCTAGGGTATAATGACATAACCAACATGCCCTTCTGATGAAAAGGTACTATTTTTTTTCTTCTACATGTAGAATTAGCACAACACATTCAAGTTTACTAAAAAGACCATCCTATGAGAATATCATCCAATTTAAGAAATTTTTGTTGGATTACGTAAATAAGATGAAAATTGAAAAACAATCATTCTCACCTCCAACCTCCATTAATTTTACACATAATTATATATAGCCAAGTATCTTCTCTCACCAAGACATCTTATTTGGTTACCTCTCCCTTTTTCATGCTCCTATCAAGTGAATCTTCTCTGCATCTAAGTAACCTTCTAGAAGATTTCCTAAAAACCCGTTTAACTTTTCATATTCAAAATGTGTTTACTACTTATGTATTTATAGATATCAGGAATACCAATTATCCCAAAACTAGGTAAATATATGACTAGGTAATATTCAACTAGATTAAATTATCTATCCAGCTCACCTTGTTATATAGAAAAATAACTCAAGTAGAAGTATACCTCAGCGATTTGTTCTTTGAAACATGTGATCTGCATGCTAATCCTTTACACGTGCATTTCTAGAGAGGCAACCACTTCAATGTATTTTGTGCACTCATGAAATACTAGATTGTTTGCAATGTAATACTTGAATGGCTGTCAGGATGATTATCCATTAGTATTTTAATGTTAAAATCAAGATGAAGATGAAAGCTTTTTATCCACATCATCTTATAGGTTATATGTGTCATTGTTCTCTATCATTCCTTGAGACTAAATTCTGCAGCCCATTTTTCTTACTCTTCCATGCTACAAGGCATATCCATTGATTCTATAATGTTAAGGCCAAGAAGGAGATGAAGATAAAGGCTTTTTATCTGCATCATCTCGCAGGTTGTTTGTGTCATTGCTTTTTATTCTACTTCGACACGTGCAACTGCATTTTGTTTCTTACTCTTCCATGTTACAAGCTTGCCTCTAACATATGTAACAGACTTTAAACAAGTAAATCTATGTCATATACGTGCAATCATCAACAAAAATTAAAAAGAACAAAGAAAAAGTGAAGTTTGATGAGAAAAAGGAAGAAGAGGTAAGTTCGAGAGTGCTAGATAGCAGACACTAGATTTAAATCATAATTGTGAGTCGACAATTATGCTTTCACGGGTTTCACATTGAAACTTAGTTGAGGGTGCAGTACTATCAGTCTTTAATCTTTAAAAGAGAAGGATAAGTGAGTCGACACTGCTACTGATATTAAATCATAATTGTGGTAGAAAGAGCACTAGCAAAGAAGTGATCATCTAAGTGGAAGACTATATCAGATTCATAACCTCTATTAATCATCTTCTACATTCGCAGATCTTGAAAATTCCACCAGGTAGGATAGAAAATCATAAACAATTTAGTGATTTTGTAAGGGTACTAATTGATAGTAAATTCATAGAAAACTTCAAAATATAAAAGAGTGTCGAATATTAATAAGGTATGTATAAAATTTTATCCTTTAATTGATATATGAGAGTCATTCGAAACAAAAATAAGTCATATATTAGAGAGATGAAGGGTAGGAAACAATTTGTAATTACCTGTCGTATATGAGGATGCGTCAAAATCAAATAACCATGAAGTTTACAGTGTTATCACAGGAGTAAAACTATGAACGAAGTTCAAGTAGTCAAAATAAAATTGGATCAATTAGAGGAACTATAGTCTAGAAATTGTTCATATTCAACAGAACTGACGGTTACTATTTGTGGCTGCTTAGTTTGCTACTTAGTTTTCAAAGATATAAAAAAAAAAATGATTAACCAAGTCGGGTAACGTCGGACCTGAGGTGACCGGCCCGGCCCCATGTAAGTTTCCCACCGGCCATCAAGGTAAATCGGGAAGCGCTAATGGAGGCTCATCCAAATGGCCAGCGTTCTTAGGCCCGCTTCTCATTGGAGGAATAATTCCCTGCAATGCATTGCAACTGAGATTCGAACCTTAGATCCCTTAGTTATCCATTGGAGGGCCTAACCATTGCACCATTGCCCCGGGGACTAGTTTTCAAAGATATAGAGATCATGGTTAGGCATCAATACTTATTCCAGCAATGTTCTCATGTATAATCAGTGTGGTACATTGGATACAAGGGTATTAAGAACTTTCACACCCACATCTGTATCCTACGCATCTTCATCCAACAGAGTGAGACATGACTTTAAGTGAAGTGGTGGTGGCACGTGCTGGGAATACACAAAAGACCTGGGATAAGGATGAGGGAGGGAGGAGAGGGAAGCAGGAACGAGAGGAGGTGAACAAGGCTCCGATGCCAAGTTGAGGAAAGCATTATTTCTATATCCAAAGGTTTTATACAACTTAAGTATTTATTATTATCAAAGAAACCGCTTATACCTATACTAGACAAATATATGACTAGGTAATATTCATTATCATGGAAACCTATCATCTCTAGACTAAGTAAATATACGTGCAGGTAATATTCAACTAGGTTACATTTTATCCTCAAGCAAACCATTCCTCTCTAATAAGCTTCACCAATTAATTGGCAAATTTAGCAAGTCTTTCGAAATTGGATACATGTGTAATAAAATACGACTTAAATGACAACTTTAAATACACTTAATTAATTGGATATAAGTCTCATATCCATCAATCCAAATTCAATATTCTTGCCCTTTGGCATACATTACAACATCATTCAAATATCAAAAATCCAACTCTTGGTCTATTAGGACTAAGCTGGGCGTCCCTCCCCAATATGACCAAGTTGAAGCCTAATTTCACCTACAGTGTCCTTTTTTTTTTATATTTGACAATATGTTTAAATCAGGTTTATCCATCAATCCAAATTCCATCTTCTATGCGATTTCTAACTTAAACACTTCCCTTCCCTCCCTTTGGCATTAATCAAAAAGTCATCTAAAGACCTATGTCTCCTTGACTGTCAAAGTTAAGTAGAGATTTCTATCTTGAATCTCTCACTTCTCCCTTTTGATAACCCCTTTGGCATACATCACCATTATTCAGAATTGAATTTCTCCTCTTTCACTCAAGAAAGAATCCATTTCTTCATCTCAATGCTCATTCCATGAACTCTTTGTCTCATCAAGGTGGGTACCTCCTCCTTGTTCAAAATAGATTCACTATAATGCCTGAACATAGTCTTCGATATATGATGATGTTCCACAAGATTAGAAACTTGCAAACAACGATGACAAAATGCATTATTATTATGCCTTATGACTTGTGTGTTATTCTAGCATCACAGAATAGTTTCTTTGTAGAACCTAAACACAATCTACCATCAATGGTGGTATTTCACACGAACTTGCATCTCATGGAAACTAAATTTCTTTGCGGCAAATTTTTGAAGCAGATTAGCATCTTGCACACAGTGATGGCCAAATGCATTGTTCTTATACCTTCTACTTAAATGTGATAGAACCTCCTGGTTATTAGCAAAGTTGTATCTAAAATTTTAATGTTAAAGAAACTCATGTAAGCAAAGCCCATTTGCCAACTGAAACTATTTGTGTGTGTCCTATTATAAGAATCTTAAAAAATTTGGGAGTAAAAACAGGATCTCAGCACTTTCAATAATCAAATACAAGAAGAAAATTGTACAAGACTATGATTCCATACTACTAGTAATTACAATAATAATAATATAGAAGAGATAACAATGCTAGATGGGTGTGTTTAGTCACTGAAAATGATAAAATAAAATGCAGATATATAGAGCAGTCATCTATAACTCCAGTAGATAATAAGAGGGCATATAGCTTGAGTCAACATGGACATGTTTGAAGATGACCAATAAATTATATACTTAATGTAATAAAAGTGATTTGTTTGAGAAAATTCAAGTAGCTAAGCCAAATTTGTTGGAACAAACAGACAATTAAATGTAGCAAATATTAGTCAACCAATACAAACATATTAAGGCTGCATAAAGCAAACATAGTGCATAACATTATAATTAATGCTCTGAGACGGAAGTAAAGCAGAGTGCCTATTCAGAACCCACAAGATTATGCTTTCCGTTTTATTGTAGCCTAAGGTAATCATTTTCTCGAGGAAAGTAAAGTTCTGAATAATCATAAACTTGAGACGTCAGAGTTTGATGGAAAGAAAGAAAGAAAGAATGAAAAAAGTTTCGCAACAAACAAATCTAGACGAGAAATTGGAAAGGTTGAGCCCGAGACAAACCTTAACCTTCCATCCCGAGATAAGGTCCTAGCGGTTGCGTTCTTGGGGCAAGGGACGGTTGAACCCTCCCCTCCGATTCATGTACTGCCTTGGCTGTCTCTTTGTCACCGCTTTCACCCCACTGACGTCGTTCCCTGAAACCGGCTTCCCTTTGGTGGAATCGAACCCCATTGGGATCCCCATCATGTTCATCATCTCCAACTCATCCGGGTCCATGTCAGTTGTAGTGGCAAGAGCCTCCGCACCCCCAGAAGCGTCTCCGACCTGCTTCTTTTGTTCCTTGGAGCTAGCGGGAACTGTGGAGGAGGAGCGATGGTGGTCGCGTTCGCCATCGCTGTCCTCCCGACGGCGTTTCCGGCGGTGAGCGTCGGAGGAAGGGGACCGGGAGCGCCTGTTGTGACTGTTGCGGCGGCGATGGCGCTCAGTAGACCGGGAACGCGACCTGGAGGGGGACCTGGATCGAGAGCGCTTCCAGTCCCGGTCTCTGTTTCGCACGCGATCTCGATCACGATCGCGGTCGCGGTCTCGATGACTGTCGCGTTCGCGTTCGCGGTCTCGATCACGGTCACGGTCCCGATCTCGATCTCGATCTCGATCTCGTTCTCGTTCTCGGTCCCGATCCCTCTCGCGGTCGCGAAGCTTTTCCTTCTCTCTCCGCCGCTCCGACATCTATCGCTTAGTGCTTTGGTGTGCCCTAAGCTGCTGGAGATTTGCTCGGTTATCCGAAAAACGCGCTTTTTCCATTTTATTTTGGAGTAATATCTGGACTGGTTTCTTTCACTGATAAATATTTTTTCTAAATTTATCCACAATGAAAAATAATTATGATGAATCGGAATTATTGTTTTAAATAATTCTTTTCATCTTTAATCATTTAACGATTAATTATAAATTATTTTTATAATTTATTATTTTATATAATTTAAAAATAAATTATAAAAAATCTAAAATAAATATAATCATAATAAAAATGATTAATTATAAATAAAAAAACTCATGTCCTAAATTGATCCAATGATTAATCAGGTCGGATAACGTCGTATCTGGAATGATAGGTCTGATCCCACAGAAATTTTCCATCGGCCACCAGGATAAATCGATAAATGTTAATGGAGGCCCATCTAAATGAACAACATTCTTAGATCTGTTTTTCATTGAAGGAAATATTCTTTATAATATATCATAGCTGAGATTTTATTCTTAAATTCCTTGATTATCTATTAAAGTTGTCCTAAGCTGATCCAATTAGTTCAGAGTTGAACATCGATCGTAAATTTAAAAAGTACGAATGGATTTAACATGACTCCTTAATATCATCAATTGTTCAAATTATAAAAAAATATTCAACCTAAAATTTAAATTTTAATGATAAAAAATAAAACGTTCAATAAAAAAAATGATTAATATAAAAAAAATAAAAATTTAATTATTAATTACAATTTATCTCTTAAATTTTATAAATAATATTATATACACTAATCAATAATCCATTCTGAAAAAACGTGAAATTTAAATCTTCAGGCTGAGTGGATTGATGTCAATCCGATCAAAAGTTTCGACCGAGACAAACATGCTTATCTAGTTACTAGCACAATGTTTTTTATGTTATTTATTCACAGCATGGTCCGATCGTATTTTAATTTTATTAGACTAAGATATTTTTAATATTTAAATAGTATAATTAATATATAAACAAATTAAATATTTGATAAAATATAAAAAGATTAAAATTAACTCGAATAATAATATAACGATAAGATGTTTTCTTAATTTTTTAAGTATTTAAAAATTGAATTTTAATTTCAGTGAATTAACGGATGAATTTTTTTTAATCAACGATTATCTAAGATTGATGAATTGATGGATCACTCATTACGAGTATTTTCTGATTTATCTGATGATTGATGTAAAAAAAATATATAAAATTAAATTGTGAATAAATGTATATTTAAAGTAAAAAAATGATTAAATACTTCGTAATGAAAATAATCAATGAATATTGATGAGTGAAAAGTCTAACAGAAGTCAAAATTAATTAGACACTTAGTAAGTATAAAATTCAAATCTAATGTTGGCAACTGAAATTTTTGAGTTGACAAGTGAAAGGATAATTGCCTAATTGGTCAAAATAAAAATGTATAACATACATTAATATTAGATAAAGTTTTAATAGATTAAAATTAACTAAAAATATCTGATAAGTAAAAGAAGTTAGGATAGATTAACATTGACTGCATTTTTTACAAGTAAATGAAATTATATTAGGTCAAAATTAATTAAATGTTCGGCAAGTGATAACTGAATTTTAATTGATCAAGTAAACTACGATTAGACAAGTGGTACTTTTTAGTGTTAGGTACATTTAACGTAAGCCAATGTTAAATCTTAAAGCGGGTCGGAGTCAATAATTTAATTGTCAATGAGTTAATCGACATGAAATAATAAATCTAAGAAATTGATCACTCCGGACAGATAATTACGCGTATTTTTTAATTTATTTGATGAATAAAATATGAGATCAAATCATTTATTTCAAAATTAATTAACTTATAAGATAAAGAAATGTTGAGAGTAACTTAACTTACCGTTAAATAGGAATGTAAGTAAGATACGTGGAAAGAATTTGACTATGTTCACAATCATATACAAGTAAACACATGCCAAATAAAAAG
>JBBUKS010000044.1:8060296-8072148 GCA_038050645.1 Hedychium gardnerianum
TAAAAGTTTGAAGCAAATCTAATTAAGTGTAGAAGATAAACCCAATATAATATTTTAATAAGTATTCAAATCAGACATTATTGGATTGATTAGACAAAGACGAGCAATTCTAGAAGAAAATAAGGATTTTCTTTCGATATTTTTTCAGCATGAGTATTTTTTTAAAAAAAATCCTTTTAATTTTTTGCCTTAAAGAAAACATTAGTTTACTCATATTTGGGGCGGTCAATTTGATTTTATTAAAAAAAATTATTAATCACAATCGAAAAACTTAACATTTGTTGGTTATGTATCTCATTTAAAGATTTTTTTATATAAATACGTCATAATTGAGAATCGAACTATAAATATCTGGATGATAATTTAGATAGTTCCGATGTCACAACATCAAAGGAAAACAAAAGAGATATATTAGAATGATAAAAACACATACCATTGATAATGAAAAAGAGTCTATAAATAAATTTTACATTAGAATATTTCACCCTAAAATATTAAATCACAACTCCTATATAATAGGATCATGCAAGATACTTTCTCAAACACGAAATCAAATAACTAACATCTAAAGACTCGGATATATTAAGACTCGGACAAACTACCAATAACTAAAACTTTTAATAAAACATTTAAATCTTAACACTCGTGACTTTTAGAATCATTAATGAAGATGTGGTAAGATAATGATTATATGATTGTGATTAGGAATAATTATTTATTTTAAGATTATACATAGAAGTAAACGATGAAGCTATCACTTTAAACGGTGAGAAGGAATAATTTCACACTCTTTATAATAGGTAAATCACTAGGGTAATATATATTATAATAAATTTATTATTTATTATTTAATTGGACACCCGGCAATATACATGTACTTATAGAAGTAATTATCTTTTTAATACGTATGATTGAAATGAAATAAAATTAAAATGACAAAAAGAGAATGAAATAAATCAGAAAAAAAGAAGAATATTGGAAGTACTTTATTCTCACTGTTGTGCCTCTGCTCTTTATTCTCATAATCACTTTGTTTTGTGAAAAAAAAATGATCAACTAATCAAGTAATAAAAGTTCATTAATATTTTTAGATTTATTTTTAATAATTTTTTTTACGATACATAATTGAAATTAAAATTTTAGATTTTTTTAATTATAATTATTTATTAAAGAGATTAATCATTACATTATTGTCCTACACTGGGAGCTTGCCGTCTAATTTAATACTATATTAAAAATTATAAGACAAATTAAAAGTCACCTTAAATTATGTAAATCATTAAAGAACGTTATTTTTTTTATAAAAGAAAAGGATGCTTATTAAATATTTTATTTCACAAATATCTTTTATTTCAATTTTGTAATAACTATCGATAGTTATTATAATATATAAAAATTATTAAGTAATTATCATAATATTATTTCTTATTTTTAATGTTATTGTAACAATTACCATTAGCATGTTATAATGTATAATATCTAATATAATACTGTTATAATATTGTAATAACTATTTTAAAATATTTTTAATTAATTTAAAATAATTTTGATGAAATTTACTAATTTTGAACAAGTTAATAAAGAATATTTTATTATAATAATATTCAAAGTTTAAGATTTAAAATTTAAAATTTAAAATTTTAAGATTTAACTATAATTATATAATAACTACTCGATAGTTATTATAATATGAAAAATCATTTACTTTACTTTAATCAAAATAATATTATATCAAAATACTCTTTAATAACTTGATCAAATTACTTAAACTTAATCAAAATAATTTTAAATGAGTCAAAATTATTTTAAAATAATTGTAATTAAACTATAAATCTTAAATCCTAAATGTTTGAATCTTAAATTTTAAATATTATTATATCAAAATACTTTTTATTAACTTGTTAAAATTATTTAACTTCATCAAAATTATTTTAAATTTTAAAATAATTATAAAAACTACTAGATATCTATTATAAGGTTACAAGCTATTAAATGTTATATGTTGTAGTAGAGTAACTTTATAATACTGAAATAAAGAATATTTTTGAGATAAAATATTTTGTGAGATATTTTTTTAAAAAATATTTTTTGTTTGATGATTTACATAATTAAGAATGTGAATATACTTTAACTTTATCTTTACCGACAACTATTATATCAGAAAAAAGTTAGAAAGACAGAAACAATGATGAATACCAACCATTCTTCACAAAAAAAACACAATGATAAATTTGTTAAATAGTTTTTTGAAAAAAAAAAACCAATCAAATTTTTTTTTCCCCACATATAAATTTGCACACCAATTGAAATCCCACGTTCTAAGAAATTTAATCGAAGGAGGCCGTGTGATCATCCGAGACACGCCTAATCAAAAGAGCAATCAACCGTTGACTTTCCATAAAATCTATTTAGCGACTCGGTCAACTCTATCCAATTAGATCCCCTGTCGGACACGGTGCGTGCGGTTGCAGCACACCGTTTGAATCATTCCTCTTCATTTTTTGTGAAAAAATTATTTCAAACTCTATTTTAATCAAATAAAAATCAATTTGATGGGCATAAAGTAATTAATTGGATTAAATGTTTGTGAATAATAAAGCATCTCCAAATTACAAGTTGAATTTAATTTCTTCCCCAAAATTGAGATACTTCACTAAAAATCCAAATAATAACAGGTAATAAATCCGTTGTCATTTATCATATTTCCAAAGTTAAATATTGGAATAATTCACATAGAATTTGTCAAAATTTATGTTGACACGGTCAATTAGCAACAGAACTGCGATGGCATAGATGAGAATTCGTTAAAGGTTTTAGGGCAAATTCGTCCTGAAAACTCCTGCGCCCACGGAACAGGGAACCCTCTTTCTCCCTTTCGTTCGTTGGATTCGGATTTGGATTTCAGTTAAAGCTTGCGTTTTTATGGTGCTATTCATCATAAAAACGCCTGCTTTCTCCTCCTCCCACTCGAATTCCTCGTGTGGTTGCGATTGATTCAGCACAGAGCTAGTCGCAATTTGCTTGGATTATTAGATTGGAGTTGGACGGGGGGGAAACACCGGCCTCGAATCCAGCTTGCTTCCCTTGGGGTTCTTTTGCCATCCCCGGCTCATGCAATCAGGTGCTTTTGGCTCTCCGTGTTTCAACTTTTGTTCACCTGTTTTAACATTGTGGATAGCTTGTTGTCGTGCACTGATCTAGGTCTTGAATCTGATTCCGGCATATTTGCACAATTGGTCTGGTAATTGTGCTAATTATGATGCTTGGTTAGGGTTACTGATTTATTTCTCTGATGGGTGTATCTCAGTTGATTAATTGATTGCTTGCTCTGACGAGCATTGCCCTTGATATAGGATGTTTGTTCAATTCATTACTCTGATTTTGATCCAAGTTTTGTTTTATTTGGAAAGCTGTTTCTTTTTGTGGTTTTATGAAGACAGGTTGTGTTTGGGGGTTTCTAATTGTGGCATTATCATGCTCTTTTGCCAGATCTGATTAGGGTTGGGTGTGAACTTAGCTGGTGCTGATCCTCGTCTTGGTAGAAGTTGCGTGTGAGTTTAGGGTTTTTCTTTCTTTCTTTTTTCCTTTTCTCTTTTGAGCTTTATGGTTAGGGTTTTGTTGTATTATGATCTTTGTTTTGTATATGCATCACAGTCGCAAAAGATCAATGATTTATTATTTGATCTCTTGTTTTTTTGGTAAACCATGGATGCCATTGCCGAATACTTTAGATGTTATTTCCATTTTCCCATCAGTTAATTTTTAGGAGAAAATCCATAGGTTATTAATTACATATCAAAATTTTCACATATTCCCTTGTAAACAGATATAACTACCTCCTTAATATAAGGATCAAGTTATTATTATTATTATTATTTCATTTCTTTGTCTAAAATAACTATATTAGTTTGGTTCAATACATTTCTGTTGTAGAATATCTATTGGTTTGTGCAATTGGAATTTGGAATATATTTGTTGATCTAGATAAAATTTACTGTGCATTATATTCTATTTCTGAAGATGAATATAAACCATTATTAAGCATTTTAAAAAAAATGATAAACCCAGCTAGCCTTGGGGTGACCGGCCAGGTCCCACTGAATTTTTTCCACCGACCACAAGGGTAAATCGGAAAGCGCTTGCGGCGGACAACCCAGAAGCCCAGCATCCCTTGGTTGCGTGCACTATTTAGAGAAAAAATTCCTGCAAATACGTCATAGCTGGGAATCGAACCGCAGGTGCCTGGGTGACAACTTGGACACCCCTGCTGCTGCACCATAGCCCCGGGGCATTATTAAGCATTTTAAGAACTTATACGAGGAGGTCATAGTCACAAACAATCTAGCTTTTGTGTTTGGAATATTATGAATATATAACCATAGTATATTCTTGGTGGAATATCTGTTCATATCCTGCTTGCTTGCTGTTGTTATATAATGCTATGAAACCGTGGAATATAGTATCATTCTTAAATAATATTTCTGGACTGATTGCTTATGAAATTGAATCCTCTGCAAAGTAATTGAACTCTGCTAAAGTTCAAATAACTTCCATGTATTATATTTTAATTAATCATTTTTTAGTTGAGCTGTATATGCTTGGGCACAAGTTTTCGGTATTGTCTTGGCGGATATGATTAAGTTAATGTCTGGCCCTAAATATGGTAGCTAATGTGTGGAAACTGCCATAATAGGTGCGTTGATTTTAGTAAGCCTTCACTTACGAACCCCTCATTGGACTTGGAATTTTTTTTCTTCTGGTTTCCCCTGCGACATTTGTTATGCAAATTTATTTTTTAAAATGCAGAGGGTATCCTGCATCTTTTCATTAGTAATCTTTGGCATGCTTCAGGTACATGTGGATTGAATGCTGTACATAGGATTTACATTTACGTAGTGAATAAATAGTTTCAGAAGAGATGCTCTCCTCAAAAGAAGGGCCAGAAGATATGCCTGTCGACTCCAGGGAGGGTGCAGGCATTCCCGCTATAAATGCAGGTTCTGTCAATGAACCTACAGTCTCTCCAAGGAAGCAGTTGGATAGTGACACTTGTGATCACACAGAAATCAAGTTTAAGCGGTCACTCAGGCGACGAAATGGTATTTACTATGGCGTGTTTGATATTAGCTCTGAAGAAGAATCAGAATACCAACTACCTGTCCAGGTTTGTGATTCTATCCTTCCATATCTTCTTATAATTTTGCAGCCTGAAAAGCTTATCAATCCTCTGTTGTGTCCATAATACTCCAAGATCTAAGTGTAATTCTTTATCACTGTGTTAGTCCATAATACTCCATACTTCATTTTATTGTTAATGTTGAGATACAAGTTCAAATAGTGGATGTCTAGTAGTACACTTTGAGGCTAGATCTGCCTTATTAGTTGAAGTAGATTTAGCAATGAAGATGTCCTGTTGTCGTTCTAGGGTTGGCAGTTATTCAACACAGTTGTTATCATATACATATTTCTACTCATAAGATCATTATTACTTTCTACTCTCAGTTAGTCTTTTAATGATTTTCTCATGTGTAAAAAACCTTGAATTTATATCTCATATGTGATGATTTCTTACTGGATTTCTTTTAGGATCATCCTATGAAGCGTCCACGACAAAGAAATGATGCATCCAGAAGCATAAAAAAGGCCAAATGTGAAATGGTACTTATCTAAACAAGTTAATCTGTTAATTTTTTGGCCCAGGCAATCCACCTATTGTTTGATATGCTATGAGCAGGAGCCTTCAAGATGGCATCCAGATGAAGGGCAAAAAAGACCTGTCATTGATGAAGCTCCTGTGTTCTATCCAACTGAGGAGGTAGTTCTGAAATTCATGATTTGGCTATTGCTGATTTGCCATCCTATTCCCAACTGCTGGAGCTTCTGCCAGTAATTTATATTTTATTCTTTATCTTTTTCTGATGAAGTTTATTGGTCTCTTCTTAGGAATTTGCAGATACCCTTGGCTACATTGCTAGCATAAGAGAGAAAGCAGAAAAGTATGGCATCTGTCGTATTATTCCTCCTCATTCTTGGTCACCGCCGTGTCCTTTGAGAAACAATAACTTTTGGAGCTGCACTATGTTCAACACCCGAATTCAAGAAGTTAACAAGCTTCAAAACAGAGAACCAATGAGAAGAAAGGGCAGGAATCGTTGTGAGAAAAGAAGAAAGAGAAAAAGACGCCTAAGATTTGGCATGGCTCGCAGGAGAAATTCCTCTGCTGTTTCTGAATCAAATGACTGTGCTGGCTCAGACAATGATGAGAAGTTTGGTTTTCAATCGGGCTCAGATTACACTCTTGAGACATTCAAGCAATATGCTGATGAATTCAAAAGAGAGTACTTTGGAATGAATGATAGTAGTGAAAGAGATGAGTGTCAACCTTCAGCAGAGGATATTGAAGGAGAATATTGGCGGATTGTTGAGGATTCAACTGATGACATTGAGGTATGATCTTGATCTTTATCCTAATTTATGACATTAATATGCAATCATTCATTACAATATCTCATTCAAATGCAGGTACTTTATGGTGCTGATCTTGATACTGCCAATTTTGGTAGTGGATTTCCTAAAACATTCTCTGAGAACAAGGCTGAATTGGACCCTTATGCATTTTCTGGTTGGAACTTAAATAATTTACCAAGACTCGCCGGTTCAGTTCTTTCATTCGAGAAGGAGGATATATCTGGTGTCTTAGTGCCTTGGCTATATGTCGGAATGTGCTTTTCATCATTTTGCTGGGTAAGTTTATAGGTGAATTTTAAAAGATTTTCCTTCTCACTGTGGGTGCTGTCACTAGTAAAATAATTTCTAGAATGTTTTTTCACCACTCATTCAAAAGCTTCAGTAATGCATTTCAACAGATTAAATAAAAGACTTCAGAAATTTGCTTTTTCTAGATCATGTAATCTTCATTGAAGTGGATGATAGTTAATTCTTGAAGAAGGCTTATATTAACTACTACTTTATTTGTATTTCTATTCTTTTGACATTATTCTCAGAGTCTAGTAATTGACATTACTCTTCGTAGAGTTGAATCATACAATATCCACGTGACCAGCAGCAGATAGTTGCAAATGTCTTATTATCTTAATGGACTCTTCCCTCAACAAATACTAAGCTTGTTCTTGGTTTCCTTTTTTGTTCTATTTTTTCTTCCCAATGTTCCTTATATCTTCTGCTGAACCTTTAATTTAAACTGTCATTTTGCTTAAACAGCATGTGGAAGACCACCATCTTTATTCTCTAAACTACATGCACTTTGGGGATCCAAAAGTTTGGTATGGGGTTCCAGGCATTGATGCAGTGAAGCTGGAGGATGCCATGAAAAAACATCTTCCTGAGTTGTTTGAGGAACAACCAGATCTGCTGCATGAATTGGTAAGTTTATTGTTTTTAAAACTTCAGAAGACTTAGTGTATGCATATATTAATTCTTATTCTTCTCATGATCTAAGCAGGTTACACAGTTGTCTCCTTCCATCCTAAAAGCTGAAGGAGTCCCTGTTTACCGTGCTATTCAAAAGTCTGGACAATTTGTTCTGACTTTTCCAAGAGCGTATCATTCTGGTTTTAACTGTGGCTTCAATTGCGCTGAAGCAGTAAATGTTGCACCAGCAGACTGGCTTCCACACGGTCAATGTGCTGTCGAGTTGTATAGCGAACAACACCGGAAGACTTCGTTGTCCCATGATAAGTTATTGCTAGGTGTTGCATGGGAAGCTGTCAAAGAGAAGCTGGGGGAGTCTCCCATGCACGACAATGCAAAATTCAAGAAATGGCAAAACTTTTGTGGGAAGAACGGAGTACTAGCTCAGGCCGTTAAGGTAACACATTTTTTTAAAACATAAGTTATTCTTAAAGCAATAAGCTTCTTATTATTAATGCTAAGTATTATTGTGGCAGGCAAGAATCACTCTGGAACATAAGAGAAGGGAGAGTATCTCTAGTATTTCAACCGTAAGAAAGATGGATAGGGATTTTGACTTCTCAACTGAAAGAGAATGCTTTTTGTGCTTTTATGATTTACACCTTTCTGCTGTTGGTTGCAAATGCAGTTCTGATCAATTTGCATGTCTATCTCATGCAAAACTAATGTGCTCATGTGATCCTAGTAAGAGATTTCTACTTGTTCGACATAACTTGGAAGAATTAGATGCTCTTGTGGCAGTTCTTGAAGGCAACCTCAGTGCAAGGAAGCTCCACAGATTAGACGACATTGAAATGCTATTACCCACACAGTCAAAACTTTTAGATGGTTCTAAAGATTCCATGGAACAAAGCCTATCTGAGCACAAAAGTTCATTGATTGATGTAATTGCTATGGATGCTGATGCTGGAGAACATTGCAAGGATAATGCTAAACAAGTATCTGGCACACTCTGTTCTGGACATCGAGAGTTTAAGAGCTCCAATCTTTTACAAGAACCAGAACAAATCTTCAACATGAACAAACCATTTGAATCCAGAAATACTGATTCTACAGAAATTAGTATAGGAAACAGACGGACAAAAGCCTTTTCTGGGTCTGTAAAAGAAAGGAATAGCACAATAGAAAATTCTGCTGCAGCTGAGCTAGAAGTGAGATCAGATCTAGTGCTGCATAATGATGTAGGATTTGCAAACTCATTAAAAGGAAAAGATAATTTCCTGTCCAGCCGGAATTTGAACAAAGGTATGAATCTGGATTTGAACATGGCACAACCATCTATGGAGCCCAAAATTGAAACTCAAGATGGTGGTTATGTTGAACACAAGGAAGCAATGATAAGTTCTGTCATGGTACATAAGAATTGGAACTCTGACATGTCTAGACAGGACCATTCAAGTTTCAGTATTAAGTGTGTAAACGGTAAAGGTAGAATTAGAACTCGAATCGAGAATGATAATATGCGGACAAATAAGGGCATAACAATAATAGATTCTGATTGTGTCTCTTCAAGGGCCCTCAGTCCCTTGCCTGATTTGATTTCTTCACATGCTTGTTCTGCAGGACTTTGGAATAAATCATCATATTCAAGAGAGACTGACTTCTCTTGTAAATCTAGTCCTAAACTTTTCGGAGTGAACCTGCAGCATCAACTCTGTAGTGCATCTACCCTTTCAGATAGTCAAGGGAGTCATTCTATTAGGGATAGATCTAACTATTCTACTGCATTTAGTCAAAGTTTTCATGGCTTGGAAAAGAAGCCTGATATGCTGAAATATAGGATAGAGACTCTTAACTTTGGAAAGTTGATGCTTGGGAAGCAGTGGAGTTGTAGGCAAGCCATCTTTCCAAATGGTAATCTTCTTTTATTTCATTAAATAATTTCATTTTGCTGTATAAACTGTATAAAGATTTCTTAGTAGTTGTATTTGTAATTTTTACAGGATTCAGATCCCGTGTCAACTTTTTCAGTGTGCTTGATCCAACTAAGCTCTGTAACTATATTTCAGAAGTACTTGATGGTGGTCTACAGAAACCTTTGTTCAAGGTTGGAACCTTAGGATATGATTCATCTTTCATTTTGCTGATATGTTGTTTGATTTTCGTGTCACTTTACCTGTGTCTTGTTTGATTTTCTGACTCAACAAGACTTTGTCGTCTTGTTATCTTTAGCCGAACATTTTCAAGTCACTTTCCTAAACATCAATGCTAGAGCAGTCACCATTAAGATTAGGTGTGTCATCAATGTTATTTGGTGCAAATTTACCTGCATATTCAATTATAATTCTGATTTGTGGAAGCCAATTTTCTTTTCTTGTTGTGATTGTAGTTTGGATAGTAACACGTCAATTGCTGAACATAGAAAGATGTTTACTCTTTCAATAGAAACAACAAACTTTGTCTTAAACCACTGTGATTATTCATTTATTATGAGTTAATCTGTGACAATGCATTGTAAAGAATATGAAAGATAACCATTTTTTTTTCATTTTCTATCTTATTTTTTCAGCTAAAGAAGTTCATTTTTGATTATTTTTTCCTACTGAAGTCATGTAGACCTTTTTAATTAGACTATCTGATGCTTGTTTTTGGTTTAGGTGTCAGTGGAAGACAATCCAGAGATATTTTTTTCAAGCACATCTGCTTTACTATGCTGGGAAATGGTTCGAGAAAGACTCAATCAAGAGATTGTTCGACAACGTAATCAAGGAAAGCATGGCCTTCCTGAATTGCAAGCCCCTGAGTCCATAGATGGGCTTGAAATGTTTGGGTTTCTGTCTCCAGCAATCATTCGCGTAAGCACACGCTGCCTAGTTCAAATTTGCAATCGATATCTTCTGTTGTTTTGCTGCCGATCAAAATCTGTCATAGATTCAACACAATAGTTGTGAAATATTATTAGATTCAAGTATTTTTTCATAAAATTGTGAAGGCGAGAATGTTGAACACATGTACTAAGAAAGTTAGAAGTGGAAAAAGATGATATTGTTTAACAATAGGTATAGTTCCCCAATAGAAATTAAAATAAGGAAAAACTATTCGATATTAGAAGTTGAATTGGATGGATCAATGATTCAAGGAGAAGCAGATGGCGAAAAACACTTGGGAGGTTTACTGATTTAAGTAGTTGTAGCTGTACATGTTTATTTCAGTTTGTTGATTTCTTTTGCAGACTTGTACGAGGTTGTTAGATCTCGGATGTGTTACTTACGAATTTGAATTTTGGCAGGATATCGAAGCCCTCGATCCCCACCACCGGAGTTCAGAATACTGGGAGTCTATGTTTAGTTTACCATCTGTATCCGAGATGAACGATGCGAAAAATGTGGCTGCAGAAGCTCCAATGACTTTAGACACTGATGTCAACAGAAGTGGTTGCAGTCTCAACAAAGGAAAGTTGTTCGGAGTCGATTTAACTAAGACAGGAGAGGATGCGCCGCCCTATGGAAACACCAAGGAGTCGGTCGAAGAGGTTAATAGCGTATTAGGACGCCTCTTCGAAAAGGCCAGCCACGACGAATTAAGCATGCTAATGAAAGTTTTCTGCAGCAAGTCCGGGAGCAGCGCATGGAGTGCAGCATATGTAACTCTGTTAGACAAGATCCAGAAGAAAGTACATAAATAAGAACAGAAGACAGTTTTCTCGTAAGTGAGCTGCGCTGAAGAATCTGGAATCAAGATCGAACACTGCTTGCCCCATCCACTATTCTTTTCGTCGAGTCTGACTCATTGAATTCGATTAGTGCATCATCATCATCATCATCATCAAAGTCCCCCATTTGTTTTTTCTTAGATAACAAAAAATTCACTGGTTCTCGCACAGTTCAACTGACTGTACACCGAGATTATGTTTCTAGGGTTCTTGGCCATTGCCTGAGAGGGTGCCTGATGTGAATAATTGGTCGCGACACAGACCATTGTAAAAAAAGATAGCTTCAGGCTAACTTATACATCCAAGACCTTTTGTTTTTCTACATATGATAGTTGTTTTAGATCCTCTCGATATCTACTGTTTTAACCTGCAGAATCTATGATATGGTCCCCTTAACATGCACAAATTGCTCTGGTTCAACTACAATATGCGACATTTAACATGGATGTCGACTCTAAGGAATGAACATGTGTTTCATTCAAAAGTTTAGCACAATCAAGGACTATTTGAGATCTGTAAATCCCAACAATTAGGCTTCTGACACCACTGATTAATCTATCCAAAGAACAAAAAAGAAAAATAAAAAATAAAAATATGAAAACGATCGACTCGACTACTCAAAACAATCCATTGTGGCAACACCTCATACCCAAAACAATCCATCCATCCACATGATGCACACCCAAAAGGCCAAAAAATGACTGCACCAACCGCAAACACATTAGGTCTCTCACAATTTGTCCACATGCTACTTGCAGGGGACATGAAT
>JBBUKS010000044.1:8072248-8087120 GCA_038050645.1 Hedychium gardnerianum
GGGAGTTGACATGAGACGTGAAATCATGGCAGGTCAAGATTGATCGGATACTAGGAAATAAGGAATTCTCGGTAGGTAAGATGAGAATTCATCCTTGGTAAGATTGAAACATGAGTATTAGTCGATTGATATGATGTATCGATCTATCGATGAACTCAAAACCCCAAAATTGTGGTTCGAGGTATTTTTAGGATTTGCTACCGTAATTGTGTTACAATAATTATGAATAGTAATTTGCTACAGCAATAATCAACTGATGAGTTTGATAGTCGACTAATTGACACTGTAGTAGTGATTAGAAGCTTTAGAAATCAATTGGAAAATTCAACTTATCGTAATCAATCGATTAATGGAATGTATTAGTCAATTGATGTCACTATTCTAGCAAACAGAGAGTTCTAAACTCGATTGTGGGATTCTACTGATTGGGTTACAATCAACTGATGCTGAGATGGATAGAGCCATTAAGCTGACAGGTCAGAGCAACATTCGAATATACAGTGGAACAATTGACTGATGGGTAATATCAGTTGACTGATAATCGAAAATCAACCAAACAACAACCCAAGCAAACAGAGGGTTTTGAGGAAGATTGAGCAAATTAGGTTCTTGATGTTGGTGTTGGGAGAACAACATTTAACCTAAGATTTTGATGTATGACTAAAGTTAAAGTTAGGTTTGTTGAGATCTAATGGATTGTTGTCAAGTGTGCAAGAGCATATTTCTTGACAAGAGGAAAAGTCTTAGCGAGTGAAGCTAGGCATTGGAAAAGTCTTAGCGAGTAAAACTAGGCACTGGAAAAGTCCTAGCGAGTGAAGTTAGCCAGTGGAAAAGTCTTGGTGAGTGAAGCCAGGTAGATGAAGTCCTAGTTGAGAATTAGATAGGAGCAAAGTCTTGGTTAGGAACTAAGCAAACAAGTCCAAGTCTATGGAATCAGTTGGGAGCTGATTGCTTAGCAAACAAGTCCAAGTCTATGGAATCAGTTGGGAGATGATTGTTTGGCAAACAAGTTCAAGTGTGTGGAATCAGCTAGGAGCTGATTGCTTAGCAAACAAGTCCAAGTTTGTGGAATCAGTTGAGAGCTAATTGCTTGACAAACAAGTCTAAGTGTGTGGAATCAGCTGGGAGCTGATTGCTTGGCAAACAAAATCCAAGTAGAAGTAGCTGGGAGTTGTGGCTTGGCAACCCAAACTAGATAGGTCAAAATCTAGTCAAGTAAGTACTAGTTATTGGGGTTGCAAGGTTGCAAACAAAGTCCCACATTGAAAATACATGGGAAAGATCATGGGCTTATAAGGGAAATATCTCTCCATTGATATGAGACCTTTTAGGTAGAGCCCAAGAGCAAAACCATGAGGGTCTAGGCCATCCGGGGTGCCTCCAACTGCATGTTCGACAAGATAATTTTTTGGAGACCATGACTCTTGACTAAGGACTCGGAATCAGGCTCTATGACCACACATGCAGAATATGAAGATCTATGTATATCCTTGCAACACAGAGTTAGAAAGATACCATGAACAGTTTATCATTTATGACTTAGATCCTGCCTAACCATGATCAAAATCTAGTCACGGTCTTAATTTAGAATTCTAAGTTGAATTTAAGTTGGACCGATGCCTAACATCCCCACTAAGACTCGGTCTCACTGGATTCGCTCATCTAGTTTACTTACCACATTTACCATTTGTCGGCTTTCTTTCTTAACGTCTCCTAACTCACCAAGGTTTCCTGTCAGAATCCCACATCTGGACTTCAACCAGTCGTCTGGTCTTCCTCGACCCAATTGAACTTCTTGCTAGATGTCTGGTCCTCTCTGACACAGTTGGACTTCTCGCCAATCGTCTGATCCTCTCTAACCCGATTGAATTTTAGCCTGATATTTGATCCTCTAAATCCATCAAATTAATTAACCTACATACTTAACTCAAAAAATTAAATAATAAAAATTTAATTTAAACAGATTATCATACATCAAACTTTTAAGTTAAACTATATATAAATATAAACTGCATCAATAATTAATCCTTAGCCCTCGAGCTAACATGGGCAAGCCACAAGAAGAAGAGAAAGGCCCAAGATCAAGAATCAATAGAAAGTTTAGAAACAAGTGTTTTTTTTCAATAGTCTGTCAATATATTTAACTTAGTTTTAAAAAAAAAATGTTATTTTGAGTAAGGAACCTAGGAAGATATATAAGAAAGATATTCTTAGTGAACCCCGAAGGATGATTATAAATTAATTACTTTTGAAATTGGGCCATTAGAAATTAATTGATATGATAAGCATGGGGTGCTTGTTTGATGATTACAACATTAGTTTTCAATTTGATTGATATTCTAATATTTTAAATTATCTTTTTATGTTTGAAATACATGTGCTTGCATATCTTAATTATGGTTAAATCAAAAGGGAAAAAGACGAGAATCATTAATTAAAAATGGATGATGCAATAAAAATAATATATTTGAATCAATACAAATTTTATAGATTTTTATTATTTTAAATATATGAAATGTCTTTCACGTTGAGATAGAAATTTTTATATAAAGCTAGACTTGAACTAGGTTTGTAGGTTATACATAGATATACTTAATTATTTAAAAATGTATTTTATTTATTTATTTATATTGTACATTGATCATAATAACTTGCTAATATATAATCATATATGTATTGTCTTCACGGGATAAATTAATAGCTAGTACATGAAATATTATCATCATGAGGTCTGAGAGTTAAATCCTGACTAATAGTCAGATTCCTATCATTTCTTATGCACTAGTCACTGTTCAGGCTAGTAGCTATCGTGATTTATCTTCTTCGTGTTGGTCTTGAGACAGATTGACGAGGGCGAGCGTTTCACCCTTTGCCATCATATATATATTATTAATTTAAAATTGAATAATTAAATAAATTTATAGATCACTTTTTTAGAATTAGGGATACGAGGTTGAGTAGGTTTTTCTCAACAATATCTTAAAAGACTATTATTGGTGGTGAGTTTCAATCTATTCAAAGGACCACAACCTTAAAACATATTTAATTTAAGAAAATTTTATTTTATCCTTCATCCAAGTTACGTACTTCCTTTTATAAAATAGTTTTTAATAATCTAAAAATAATTAAATAATCCTTAATTTTTAAATTTCTCTTTATTTTTTAAATAAGTAAAGTAAATATATCATGTGTCAAAATATATACCATGCTAGTCTCTAGGATAATATGATTCCTAGCCATCTACATATGGTATATCATGGCTAGGTGTCTAGCCTTAGTTAAGGTCTTGGTCCCTCGATAAGGCTACTTAAAGACTTAGAGCATCTGTTTGTAGGTGAACATCTTCTCGTGCATATGAAGTTATCATCTGATCCTCCTCCATAGCTCCTCAATAGGTGGGCATGTGAAAAATAGATGTTCCTATATCTCCTCAACCTATCCATAGAAAAGCGCACATCCTTTTGTCAAGATAATCCAACTGATCTCTAGTGAAAAGTCGTCTTTGCTCCAACATCCAAAGGGTAATTACTATATAACTTAGATGTAGGTAAGTTAAGTTTTTCACACTGTTGCCTATAGTTATCTAAGGCTAGACCTTCTAAAAAAGTCATAAACTTTTGCCATTCCACAGTCATCCTATGCAAACCAACCTATCAATTTTTGCTTGGTATCCTTTGAAGACCTAACATCCAATATGAGATCTGGTATCTATAAGAATCTCTTGATCAAAGAGTAGTCTGAGTGTATTGCCTATACTAAATCCGAATATTTGTCCGGCTCAAGTAAGTATGATGTATTCACTTAATCCAGAGTGCATCTTACTTTTTCTATATCGTCACAATACTTTAATCAATAATGCTAGGTTTCACGCCCTTATATGTGATTGATGATATCCTACAATAACAGTAAGATGGATAACTAAAAGCCTATATATGTTATGTAGGTATACCTTAAATTAACATTAGTTTTATATAACAAAATAAAATATGACCAATAAGTAGCACTATTCTACTAATGAATGAAAAGAAAAATGAATAAAGAAAAAAAAGAGATTAAAAATTAATTAACAATGATAAAATAAGATGAAAATATTTAAATATAAATAAGAATATAATAATGATCAAGTTCAATAATATAAGAGGATTTAATTATGTGAACTCATTTAATGGGATAAAAATTTAATTGTTGTTGCATATAAAATCTATAAATTTGAAAGATATTGTGATAATTTTAAAGAACTCATTTAATGGGATAAAAATTTAATTGTTGTTGCATATAAAGTCCAAAAAATTGAAAGATATTGTGATAAGTTTAAAGAACTCATTTAATGGGATAAAAATGTAATTGTTGTTGCATATAAAGTCTAAAAATTTGAAAGATGTTGTGATAATTTTAAAGAAACTCATTTAATGGGATACAAATTTAATTGTTGTTGCAGATAAAGTCTAAACATTTGAAAGATATTGTGATAATTTTAAAGCTCCAACCCATTTTTCTAAAAGAAAAAAAAATTAAAATGTTTTGGGTGGACCAAAAGGTTGCTTTAAATTATTGCTATGTTCATCTTTATCCAATACAATGTAAATATAATAACAAAGAAGGTGAGTTTGGTTGCATCCCTTATGGTGCTATAAACTAATGGTAATTCTCACAAGAAGGACAATAATTAAGACTAAGCATTGAAACTATGTATAATTATTACTTTATTATGGTTGGAACGAGGCATTTTATTGTTCATCATTATTATTTTTAATATAAAAATTAAAGTTATCGATGCAATGCAAATAATTAATATAATTGATATTAGAAAATCAATATGTATCACATTGATTGCACCGAATTGACTTTGATATTAATTAACCTATCCACATTGGCTAACCATGTAAACCATTATGAATTGAATTATTTTTATAGAAATAATCATATTCATCTTTAACTATTTATCATTTTAGGTTGTGGATCTCTATCTCTCTCTTTTGTAATAATTTTTGTTTGGTTTATGGATCTCATCCATTGCACCTCGTGCAATTATTAATAGAGGAATCAGATCCACATGATAATTAAGATAAATACTTTAGAAACATTTTTTTAAAGAATTTTTTTAAAGAAATTCATTTCACCTCTAGTAGTTTTATTTTACCATCTAATGCAACGAGTTTTCACAGCCTCCAGATATTTTGTAGAGTCAAGAATCGTACTAAGCTATCAGCCAAAGTAAAGAGAAAGAGGCATGATCACTAGGAGGGTTAAAACTCATAAAACGAGCTCAAAGTGAACCTAAGCTAAACCCGACAAAGTCTAAGATGTTTGTCACAAATTCAGTCACAAACTCTCTTAGTCTCGGCTATCGTTTGAGTCTCATTCACAGACTCTCTCAATCTCGGCTATTGTCTCAGTCTCATCCATAGGTTCTCTAAGTCTCGATTATTGTATATGAGTCTCAGTCATAGATTCTCTCAGTCTCGGTTATTGTCTCAGTTTCAGTCATAGATTTTTTCAGTCTCGACTATTATCTTAGTCTCATCCATAGACTCTCTCAGTTTCGATTATTTTCTTAGTCTTCGGTATTGTCTTAGTCTCAATTACAGACTCTCTCAGGCTTGGCTATGATTTTAGTCTCAACCACAGACTCTCTCATACTCGGATATCGTCTCAGTCTCATCCATAGACTCTCCCAGTCTCGATTATTGTCTCAGTCTCATCCATAGACTTTCTCAGTCTCAGCTATTCTCTCAGTCTCAGTTATAGACTCTCTTAGTCTTGACTATTATCTCAGTCTCATCTATAGACTCTCTCAGTCTCGGCTATTATCTCAGTCTCATTCATAGACTCTCTTAGTCTCGATTATTGTCTCAATCTCAGTCACAGACTCTCTCAGATCGGTTGTGGTCTTAGTCTCAGTCATAGACTCTCTCAATCTCGGCTATTGTCTCAGTCTCAGCCACAGACTCTTTTAGTCTCGATTATTGTCTCGACATTAGTCCCGACAAACAGGCCACTCCATGTCAACATCGCCTTTGCCATCTTCAAAGTAGGCTTATACTTGTAATAAATGCTCTGACAAGGATAAGGAATATTTCCAGACGTGTGACATCCGGGGAATGGGAGAGCAGTTACGAGGTTGTTAGGATTGGTTCCCTAAATGCTCCTCTATGAACACGTGGCTAGATGGATGGAGAGGCAACTAACGGCGGCCGAATTTGATCCCCTCCTTCGCTCTCACCATGATGATACCACAGTTGATGTGGAGATGCTCTCTCGGGGAATATATATATACACTCACAAAAGTAAAGAGAATGGATCTGAATTTTCTTAGAAGGATACAAGGTTCTATTCCTCTACTCCATTTTCTTCTTTCTGCATCTTTTATCTCAAGTTAACTTTAAATTGAGCGTCGGAGTGACATATCGAGATCTATCCTCGATGTCATTCTAATTCTCCCTTTAAGTACATCTCGGGTCTCTCATCCTTCATCGCCGACGATCTCGAGAGAACGCGCATGTCAGTTAGTTCATTGATTGATGATTTAATCATCCACATAATTTAGCCGGAACACCATCTATGAGTTTGATTTGTTATCAAATATTCCTCCACTCTATTAAAGTATAACTTTTATTGTTGGGATAATGTGGCTAGCTAGAGCCTAGAGGAGATGAATAATAAAGTCCTATCAATCTTTCAAATAAATTACTCGTGAATAGTCACTTATCTTTCTTCTTCGTGGATCTTTTTTAGAGACACAGAAACTTTTTTATAATCTCTTAAAGATTTACAATGAAAACACTTTAGAAAGCTTGATCTTTAATCTTTCAAGCTTAGAACCCCCTATAAAGTCCATCTTACAAGCTCAATCTCTAATCTCTAATCTTTCACTTTGACATGCAAAGTCCAGCTCACTTAATGCACCACATCAAATACATATCCAACTCAAGACGAATTGTCGATACATCAAAGTACTCTGGTTAATTAAACTTAATTACATGGGAGTAATCATTGTCCCAACAAGTATGATTTGCATTATTTGTTCAAACTTCTTCTAAAGACATTGTACTTACTAGTTATATGTCGACATAGTTATCCTATAAAGCAACTCTAAAAGCTTTAAAACTTTGAACTTACATACAATTTAAATAAATTTCCTCTTTCTCAAACTATATATATTTATATAGATATATATTCTTTTTGCAAAAAAAATAAAAATAAATCAAATACGCATCATTTCTATAATTTTATATTGAAAATATCCTTTACTCAGCGTTATTATAAAAACTATAAAATAATTATTATAATATATAAGAGCTATTGAATAACTACCATAATATATTTAGTGTGAAATTAGGATTTAAGATTTATAATATTTTATTATATTAAAATACTATTTATTAACTTATCAAAAACTTAAAATTATTTAAATTTTATTTAAATTATTTTAAAATAATTTTAAAAACTATTACATAACTATTACAGTCCTAAACCTTAAACTCATTTTAAACAAATTGTAACCGTTATTTGATAGCTTTTATACGTTATAATAGTTACTCGGTGGTTTTTACGTGTAAAAATTATTCGATATCTTCTATAATAATATTAAATTTAAGAATATTTTTAAAATAAAATTATAAAATGAACGTCTATTTAATTTTTTCTAAAGGACATTTGGGAGTCCTTTTAATTTTTATCATATATGTTAGTTTATATATTTTATTCTATATAATTATGGGTATATGTTGAGATAATCATTTATATATTATTAATCAAAATATATATGATGATGATTAGTGATCAAGATTATATTATTTTAACAGAGGTACATGATTATATAATAAAATGTATAAATTATTAAAATTATATATTAATTTTTTTATTATTATCATTTATCAAACCGCCCTTGTCCTATTATTTCTCTCTTATCCAAGCTCCCCTTAATTGTGCAAAATAAACACAACGTAGATATCCTTCATAGAGATACTTATTCCACCCTCCCCTTTTAGTTAGCCCTTATCCATTTCCTCCACTTCTATATATCATCTATTCATACCCCAATAGATCCCACCCCACAACTCTACCCGTCATCACTTCCTCCACTCTTCTTCCTCCTCCTCCTCCTCCTCCTCCTCCTCCTCCTACCTCTACAACCCTAATCCCACTCACATGTCTGCCTTCTCTTCCCCCTCTTCGTCCTCCGCCCTCCTCGACCTCGCTGACGATCCGCTCCGGCCGCCCCGCCTCCCCCCTGCCACTCTCCTCATGCCCGACTCCGCCGACAACGACCAGCCCACCTCCTTCTCCCCCACCCCAGCCCGCGAACGCCGCATCGTCGTCTCCCACCGCCTCCCTCTCCGCGCCGTCCCCGACCCCTCCGCCTCCTCCGGCTTCGCCTTCTCCCCCGACCGCGACGCCCTCGCCCTCCAGCTCCGCGCCGGACTCCCCCCCGAAGCCGACGTCCTTCGCGTTGGCACCCTCCCAGCGGCCGTCGACCCAGCCCACCATGCCGACCTATCCCGCCAGCTCTATGCCCGATTTCGATGTCTCCCCGTCTTCCTCCCACCGGACCTCCATCAGCGCTTCTACCATGGCTTCTGCAAGCACTACCTCTGGCCGCTCCTCCACTATCTCCTCCCTCTTTCCCCCTCTTCTCTTGGCGGCCTCCCTTTTGATCGCGCCCTCTGGCTTTCTTACCTTTCCGCCACCAAACTCTTCGCCGAACGCCTCATCGAGCTTCTCAATCCGGATGAGGATTTCGTGTGGATCCACGATTACCACCTCCTCGCGCTCCCGACTTTTCTCCGCAGGCGATCTCCTCGCGTAAAGCTCGGATTTTTCCTCCATTCACCCTTCCCTTCTTCCGAGATATTTCGCTCAATCCCCGTCCGCGATGAGCTCCTCCGTGCCCTCCTCAACTGTGATCTTGTTGGCTTCCACACCTTCGATTATGCTCGCCACTTCCTCTCTTCATGCTCCCGATTGCTTGGTCTCGATTACCAGTCCAAGAGAGGATATATCGGGATCGAGTACTATGGGCGCACGGTCACCATCAAGATCCTTCCAGTCGGCATCGACTTAGGTCAGCTTGAATCGGTGCTTTCTTCTTCTGAGACGATCGCCAAGATCCAGGAGCTTAAGGACAGGTATAAAGACAAGATCTTGTTGCTCGGGGTGGATGACATGGACCTATTCAAAGGTATCGGGTTGAAGTTCTTGGCGATGGAGCAAATGTTGGAAGAACATCCGGAATTAAGGGGACGGGCCATCCTGGTCCAAATTGCCAACCCGGCCAGGAGCCAGGGCAGAGATGTGCAGGAGGTCCAGGGAGAGGCTCAAGCAATCACGAGGAGGATCAACGAGCGATTTGGTAAGCCAGGGTATGAACCTGTTGTGTTGATAAATCGAACAATGCCAACTCATGAGAAGGCAGCATTCTATGCCTTGGCTGAATGCTGTGTGGTGAATCCTGTGAGGGACGGAATGAATTTGGTGCCTTACAAGTACACAGTATGTAGGCAGCGCAGTGCTGCTCTGGAGGGTGCTGTGAAGAAAAGCATGATAGTAGTTTCTGAATTTATTGGCTGTTCACCATCCCTTAGCGGAGCAATTCGGGTAAATCCATGGAATGTGGATGCTGTGGCAGAGGCAATGTTTTTAGCCATCACAATGCCAGAGATAGAGAAGCAATTGCGGCATGAAAAACACTACAAGTATGTGAGCTCGCATGATGTTGCTTACTGGGCAAGGTCTTTTGATCAGGATTTACAGCGAGCTTGCAAAGACCACTTCCTTAGGAGATGTTGGGGTATTGGCTTTGGAATGAGTTTCCGAGTTGTCGCTCTAGGTCCTAATTTTAGGAAGTTGTCAGTTGAGCATATAGTATCAGCATATCAGAGTATGAACAGTAGGCTCATTTTGCTTGATTATGATGGTACAATGATGCCTCAGACTTCTATTGACAAAAAACCAAGCGACGAGGTTATTGCAATTTTGAATGAATTGTGCAGCGACCCGAAGAATGTAGTTTTTGTGGTCAGTGGAAGAAGCAAGGATGAATTGAGCAAGTGGTTTGCTCCCTGTGGGAAGTTAGGAATCTCTGCAGAACATGGCTACTTCACAAGGTATATTTACACACATTCAATTCTTATATTTTGCTTTAGCATCCTCATTACATTCTTTACTAGTTATTTTTGCTAGTTCTCACTTCAATTAGAGATAACAAGTTAACAAGAATTAGTCTGATACTAATTGCATGCTAGTATACTTTTTATGCAAATTGTTCTGACTTGTAGATGAATCTATCATACTGATTGTGTATTTGCTGAAACTTATATGTATTATTGCATGTTACTTTTCCAATACCTAATTTTGTTGGATTGCATTAACTCTATCATAAATGGCTATTGCTGATAGAAGTGTTGCATGAAGATCTGGATTGTATTCAATGGATTGTGTTGATGTGTGATTATCATTATGAGCAAAGTTACTCTGGTGATGTTCTGGCACTCCGTATAATTTTTAAGACGTCCAAAGTTGTTTAATCAAATTAGATGATGTGGTTGTAGATATGCTTGATCTTATAATTAATAAGTAGATGCTGAATCCTCAGTAGTACCTATATAAGAATTTGTGATTTTATGCTGAAATGTTGTTTTGCCACTTGATTTAATTTTGAAGCCATTTTTAGTTTAATCAAATCAGATGATGTGGTTGCGGATATTTTTATGTGAAAGTTGAAAATAGATACCAAATCCTTGGAAGTATATATATATATATGAATTTGTGAAAAGTGTTCATATGGAAGTCAGCAAATCAAGAGGTGGCATTTATGATTATGTCCATGCTATTCAGCATTGTTTGATACTAATACTCTTTGATGGTGGTGTTTCTCATGTAGGTGGAATAAGGATTCTCCATGGGAGTCTTTCACCCTAGCTACTGATTTTGATTGGAAAAAAATTGCAGAACCTGTAATGCAACTGTACACTGAGGTGACAGATGGATCCTACATTGAGTTCAAAGACACTGGCTTAGTTTGGCATCATCAATATGCTGATCCAGATTTTAGCTCTTGTCAGGCTAAAGAACTCCTGGATCACCTAGAAAATGTGCTTGCCAATGAGCCTGTGGTTGTGAAAAGAGGCCAACATATAGTTGAAGTGAATCCCCAGGTATGTGGCCACATTTTACCAACTTTGTCAGAGATTTTTTCTTCTCATCTGAAGAAATAACCACTCTCAATGTCACATTCCTAGTAACTCGGTAATCAAGTAAAGGAGCATGTTTAAGATTGATTCTACTGTATTATATGTCGCACAAGCATACATCAAACAGACCATTTCCATATAAAAGATGCATATTAGTGAATTTACAAGGGACCATGCTTTGAATTATCTATTATGAGATCAAAAAATTAGATATCAGATTCTAAACACTAATTCTTATCTCATCCTATGCTGTTTAAGTTGAATACGCATAACTAAGTATCTTAGAATGTGGAGATTATTTGCAGGGGATAAGCAAAGGTGTAGTTGTCGGAAATCTTTTGCAGACCATGTCAAGCACTGGAAAGCGTCCAGATTTTGTATTGTGCATCGGTGATGATCAGTCTGATGAAGATATGTTCGAGAGCATTGTTAGTTCTGTAAATAATGTGTTGCTGCCAGCAAGTGATGAAGTGTTTGCCTGCACAGTTGGTAAGAAGCCGAGCAAGGCAAGGTATTATCTTGATGATACAGTTGAGGTCATAAAAATGCTCCAAGGCCTAGCTCATGTATCAACACAGCCAGATAAAAATGCATACCTGGAAGTGTCATTTGAGGATTCTCTATAAAGGAATAATATGCTCTCTTTCTGGCAAGTACCTGTTACCTATGTCGATACATTTAGCCAAGTTGGGCAAGGAATGCAGGAAACAGCTACGCTGACAGTCAAATGATACACAATCTTTTTTAAAGCGACAAAGAATTCCATACAGTTTCAATTACACAAACAGAACTGGTAGAAAAGCATGAGTTCATCCTTTTTTTATTGTAAATATGTTCTAAACTATTTGTTTTTCTTCTATTTGCTCTCCTCTGTAGATTTTAACAGGTAAATGAAGTTATAGAGTGTGTTTTCAGTTAAATGCCACTACTTAATCTTCTGCATCACTTTACTTAGACAGCTACGAGCTTAACATTAGGCTCGAAGTTTTGAAGGGGCTCGATTTGTTATCGGGTTACAGTGATCACTGCAAACCTGTAAAGCCATCTGATGCTTCTCTTTCTAACTGTCACAGATGGATTGCCTTATGATTCTTGAAGCTCGTCTTCTCCCTACCATATATGAGGTGAGCTTAGCTGATGTTACAGTTAATTTGCCTCTGTTTCTACATGATTTCTCGATCGAATTCGTTAATTTGCTTCTGTTTGTGATCTCGATTTCTCCTGTTAGTTTGCACCCTGAGGTCCTTGACACTGATAGTTGTGGATGTTAAGTTTTCCCGTGTCTCTCTCTAAATGATTTAAGTTGACACTTGATTGACTCTACGTGGCTTGTTCATTGTTCTTCGACTGTTGCTATGATTAATTGGCTGGCTGGAGAAACGTGAGGAGCTACAACTCTATTATTGGTAATTATTATTGTTTTGATGGAATCGCCTGACTTGAGGGAGTTGGGGATTATGAATTGACAGTAAACAGGGATTTCTGTGTTAATTCTAATGCTCGGTTTGATAATTCAGGTGTTTAAATTTCGACCAATTAATTTTGGTTTTGGAGATAGATGTCTTATCTTTTTGGTTCGTCTATTAAATAAATTCAGAACGCAACTTGTGTATACTTAATGATATATCTTTAGAATGTTCGTTCCTATTGGGATAGAATTATCATCATGAATCAATTGTTGCAACTTTTTCTCCAGTGTTGTTTCTTCCTTCTTTCATCTTCTGAAAGGTAATACCTTACTTTCTTTTTGCTTGAAATTAGGGCATAAATACATTAATAAAATTTTTAAGAGTGTATTATTTTGATTTAAAGTGATTAAGAGTTTCATTAGTTAGTTTCGAATAAAATTGATTGATAGATTTATAGAGAAAGAGAAGAGATATTTTGAGAATATGATGTATGATTTAGGTATCATGAAAATTGGATGCGTGATTTAGAAAAATATGATGAATAAAAATGGATCTTGATGATATAAAAAAATACTCTCATATGGTTAGAAAACGGATCTCGATGTATAAATCTTTCTAAGCACTATCCAACTAATCTAGTATTAGTCACCTAACATCAACCAAAAACACATGTTAACATAAACCAAAATTCAACTGTTAGTTGCCTAAATAAAGCTTATTGCCTAAAAATATCTATTTAGAATGTAATATTTAGACTTAATAGAAGGTTTGTTTTCATCTTCTATCCACGAAGTAATCTAAACTCCTAAACAGTTTAATTATCATTGATATTAAAATTTGATAAACTTTTTTTTTTAAAAAAATATATTGATTTAGTTAAATTTATTTCCGATTAGAGATGTCTATCTCTATTTGTATTTGTCATCCCACACTAATAATGTATTATTATTAGACATGTGTTGACGAGTTAGGTGTCATAATGAGCTACGGAGACATGCTTTCCTTTTAGAAGATTATAATAATAATTGTTTCGACGGACATAATTAAATTGGTAATCAGATAATAAATTGTAAAATAGGGATTAAATTCTCAATGAATATTTTTTAATTTTTTTTTTACTTTTTATTTAAAGAGTCAGTTCGATCTTCATAATCGACGACGAAGAATTTAAGGTTTTATAAAGAATTATAATAATAATAATTATTTATTATAATTATACTCCATTAACAGCTCTGTATTTCCCTTTCCTCTTCTTTTTCCCTATTTATTATTCTGCCTTTGTTGTTGTACCATTTCCGCGTCTTTGGTGATTCAGTCGCCAATGTTCTTCTCTGTTGCAAGCGCCTTCCCTCCTCAATCCGATCTGCCGGCAGTTCGGGACGCAGAGGATGGAGACTGGTCCGGGACACCGGCGTGACTTCGTGCTTTTCATCCTAAAAATGGTTTCTCTCTCTTTAGGCCGTGGTCTGGAATTGTAATGGAGATTGTTGCTGGCTCTTGGTGGTTTTGTTTTAGCGGTGGATTGTAGATGTTCGGAAATTTTCTGTTAGATTGTTTTCGGTGGCGGCGGTGGTGGTAAGAGTTTCTGGCTCCTCCAAAAATTCGATTTTTTCCCCTTTATTCTCGGATTTGTCGCGGTGTTTCGAGATAATGGGGTTCCTTAGCATCATGGGTAACTCCTTCGGGTGCTCCGCATCCGGGGAGAGGCTAGTCTCGGCGGCGAGAGATGGGGATCTTCAGGAGGCCAAGGCGCTTTTGGAGTACAATCCCCGGCTCGCCCGGTACTCGACGTTTGGTGTTCGGAATTCACCTCTCCATTATTCTGCAGCTCAAGGCCACCATGAGGTAATTACTCACCTTTCCCCTCTTTCATTTCATACTTGGATCGTGATTTGCTGGTCAACTTATGCAGAAGTTTATTTGAGATTTAAATCTGCAGATTGTATCTCTTTTGATTGAATCTGGAGTCGACATTAACCTGAGGAACATACGAGGACAGGTAGAACTAAAGCCCTTAGTTTGTTCCCAATTGACTCATGTTCTTGGTGAATTGATTGAAGATTTATTATTGTCCTACGTTCTTCCTGTTGAAACTGGAAGATCACAAGTTCCTTAATTTGTAGTATGTTTTGATAGTGGAAACATTCTATTTCATATCTTTAATATCAGAAATCTTTTTCTGTTGCAGACTGCCTTGATGCAAGCTTGTCAATATGGTCACTGGGAGGTTGTTCAAACTCTAATGCTTTTCAAACCTAATGTAAGTTTATT
>JBBUKS010000044.1:8108791-8119993 GCA_038050645.1 Hedychium gardnerianum
TAGCCCCCGTGATTTACCTCCTCCGTGTTGGTCCTGGGACGGATTGGCGAGGGCGCTGGGGGCGAGCGTTTCGCCTTCTGCCACAGTGAGTAGAAGTTATTAAGTAATTATTATAATTATTTTAAAATGATTTTGATTAATTTAGAGTAATTTTTATAAAGTTTAAATAATTTTGATCAAATTGGTAAAGATTATTTTAATATAATAGTATTCAAAATTTAAAATTTAAAGTTGAAGATTTTAAGATTTAAGATTTAGATAGTTATAAGTAGTGTGAAAAAATCAACTATTTTATTTTAATCAAAATTATTACACATAAATCTTTATTATATCAAAAAAAATTCTATGTCAATTTAATCAAAATTATTAAAATTTTATTAAAATCACTATAAAATAATTATAACTAAACTCTAAATCATAAACTTTAAACACAATTATATTAAAATATTTTTTACCATTAAACTTCATCCCAATCATTTTAATTTAATTAAAATCATTTGAAAATAATTATAACAACAACATATAGAAATTACTAAGTAGATTTTATAATACTATAATATTATTATATTAAAGGTTACACGTTGTAATAATTATAAAATATCTTTTATACATTAGAACAATTAGTCATAAACTCGTAACTATTACAATAATAACTACTACACTGTTAATAACATTAAAAATAAAAAGATATTATTTTAATGATTTATATAATTTAGGACGCTTATATATATATAATAAATTCTATCCCTATAAAATATCGATAATGAAATATTATCATCATAAAATTTGAGAATCAAATTCTAACTAATAACTAGATTTCTGTCTTGTTTTATATATTGAACATTATTCGGACTAATAAATTAGTCTCCATAATTTATTTTTTTCGTATTAATTCTGGAACAAATTGACGAAGATATTGAGACCAATGTTTCATCTTTTATCACTATATATAATTAATTTTTAATATTAATATTTTAAATAATAAAAAAGAAATTTATTAAAATACATTTATAATATAACAAACCCCACCAGCTGCTGAGTTGGCACTACCAACAGGCAGGTTTCTTTCCGAAGAGTAAAGTGAGCAACCCACAGAATTAGAAGTCAAAAAAAGTAGGAATTTAGAAGGAAAAAAGAAAAAGAAAAAGTCTTTTAGCGTTTGCCTTGTCCGAGAAGAACACGCTTCCGTTAAACAACTTTATGCAGAGATTATCAGATGATCATCATCCTCAGATTAATCGAGATCGAGCAGCAATCGATCCAACAAAAAATAAACAATCCAACAAAGAACGTGATCCAACAAAGCCCTCCAAATCATTCACTTTCTACAAGCACGTGGCTTCTGGATTCCTTCACAACTAAGCTCCTGACTCTGGTTACAAGTAAAGAAGAGGCACAAGAATTTACTGCTTCTTCTTCCTCTTTGCATCATTTTCTATCAGATATGATGATCGTGATCCGGGAATCTGGTTCCTTATAGCTCCCATTTTAATACAGCTCTCAGCTTTCTTCCCCAAAGCAGCGAAAGAACACTCTGCTTTCTTCGCCATGGCTTCCCGGAATCCCCTCTGCGCCGTGATCATCGCTGCCCTCTTTCTCGCCCTCCCTTTTGCCAGTGAGTTCTATGCCTTTCCGATCGAGGATTTGAGAAAAATATATTATTCTGTGTTTTATAGTAGAGAAAGTTGAGATCTTTGAGCTGCTGTCGTGAAGTTTTCAATTATTTAATCTTCAAAATCAATTATTTAATCTTCCAGTTATTGATTTTTGATGCGAAATTGACGGATTAATGGTGGAATTGCAGAGTCGCAGTCGTTCATCGGAGTGAACTACGGTGAGGTGGCCGACAACCTCCCACCGCCGGCGGACACGGCGCGGCTCCTCCAGTCGACCACCATCTCCAAGGTCCGACTCTACGGTGCCGATCCCAACATCCTCCGCGCGCTCGCCGGAACCGGCATCTCCGTCGTCATCGGCGCCGCCAACGGCGACATATCCGCCCTGGCCTCCGACCCCATGGCCGCAGCCAACTGGGTCTCCGCCAACGTCCTTCCCTTCTTCCCCGCCACCGACATCTCCGTCGTTGCTTTGGGCAACGAGGCATTCAGCTCCGGCGATGCCTCGCTCGCGTCTCAGCTTCTCCCGGCGATGCAGAACCTCCGCACCGCCCTCGCCGCAGCTTCCTCCGCTGCCGCCGGCATCAAGGTCTCTACTGTCAACATCATGTCGGTGCTCGCCAGCTCCGACCCGCCTTCCTCCGGCGCCTTCCACGCCGACGTGCTCCCCGCGCTCAAGGGCGTCCTCGCCTTCCTAAAGGACACCGGAAGCCCCTTCATGATCAACCCCTACCCTTTCTTCGCGTACCAGAGTGACCCGAGGCCGGAGACGCTGGCCTTCTGCCTCTTCCAGCCCAACGCCGGGCGTCACGACGCCGGGTCGGGGATCACCTACATGAACATGTTCGACGCCCAGGTTGACGCGGTGAGGGCGGCAATCGCGGCGGCGGGGTTCCCGGAGGTGGAGATCGTTGTGGCGGAGACCGGGTGGCCGTACAGGGGGGATGCAGGGGAGGAGGGAGCGACGGTGGAGAACGCCCAGGCGTACAACGGCGGCCTGGTGGAGCACCTGCGCTCCCTCGCCGGAACGCCGATGGCGCCGGGCAAGTCGGTGGACACCTACATCTTCGCGCTCTACGACGAGGATCTGAAGCCCGGGCCGACCTCCGAGCGCTCCTTCGGCCTCTTCCGCCTCGACCTCGCGCCCACCTACGACGCCGGCCTCACCAAGTCTTCCTCCAACGCCGCCGGCCCTGTTTCCCAGGTAAGCTAACAGAGAGCTCCGGTCAAAATCGAATTTCGATCGCAAAATTAGATTTTGGCAACGAATAAAGATGAAAGTGGCGCAGAACTCGACGGAGGCGCCGCCGAAGAGGGTTGTGGGGAAAGGATGGTGCGTGCCGAAGCAGGGGGCGACGGAGGTGGAGCTGCAGGCGAGCTTGGACTATGCTTGTGGGCAGCCGGCGGTGGATTGCAGCCCAATCCAGCAAGGAGGGGCCTGCTTCGAGCCGAACACCGTGCGATCGCACGCGGCGTACGCGATGAACCAGTTCTACCAGGTCTCCGGCCGCAACGCCTTTGACTGCGACTTCTCCGGCACCGCCGTCGTCGCCACCGACAACCCCAGTACGTGGACTCATCTCTCGACTCATAATTTTTACCCATTTTTCTCATAATTTAATAAATTGAATTAAGGAATTTGCATTTCGGCCCATTAAACTTATAATCTTTTTGACAAAGTCCCTTCAAAATTTGAAATGCTCATAATCTCCTTAAGCCCAGTTTACTTAGACGGAAAGTAACAAATAGGGGAAAGGGAAGAGAACACGAAAAATAACTATCATTTAAACTTGTCCAATGAAATTAATATAAGCATTTTTTTAAAAATAAAAAAGAAAAAAATAATTAAAATGAATATTGTGATTCTTTTTTTCTATAGGTTACTCCAAGTGTGTTTACAATGGAGGGCAATGAGAAGAACATGGAGGAAGCTACAAAGAAGAATAAGCTTTTTGATGGTTTATGTTTATTAAAGGAGAAGGAGAAGAATAAAGGTAGATGATAATGGATTGGTTCCAATAATTAAAGGTAGTGGAATTAATTATGCACTAGAAGAGTGTGAAATTAATTATTGGTGTGTATTAATTATTATTAGATGTTATTCTAAAATGTTATTTCAAAGACCTCATAATTGAATAGGGCATGACTAAATCACATTTAAAGTGATTATGACAATCTTTTTTAATATATATACACTTTTTTTATAAAAAGAAATATCATTTAAAATTTAATTTCTCTATATATTTCATTATAGTCTTATCTTGATGCTTAGGTTGGCTATTGTTTGAGGTACTTAGAAGCAATTTAAATTATCGTAAAAAAATAATTGTGAGCTTGTATAACTAGAATTTAGTGGATTTGAGTTCATAATTTCCTTCCTTTCTTAAAATAACATTATGAGAATTGTCGAAGGTGGCTTAAAATGTTAATAATAATTTGTAAGATTATTTATCAAGTTAGGTTATTCAATTGTGGCAAAAGGTGAAACGCTCGCCCCCAGCGCTCCCGTCAGTTCGTCCCAAGACCAACACGGATGAGGTAAATCACGAGGGTTAGTCTGGCCAGTCCGAACAGTGACTAGTGGATAAGGGGGGCAGGAACCTGGCTACTAGTCAGGATTTGACCCCTAGACCTCATTATGATAACACCTCATACACTAACCAACAATTCATCCCCGTGGGGACTCAAGTTAGGTTATTCAAGCAACAATATAAAAAGTTATTGTTTCTTTCATGCATGAATTGTAGTGCGATTTATGTAGTAATATTGAAAATCTTCACAACTTATAGATGCACTAATATGTGATACAACAACTAACTATCAATTTGATAACACTTATAATATTATAAATTAGTACCACACTTATAATAATTTAAATTAGTACCACACGCGAGTTGTTGGTTTTTTTAAAATATATATATTGTTAAATTTACACCTAACATGTTCATTTTTTACATAATATAAAGTGTAAGAGATGATATGTATCCCTTCTTCAATAGTTTATTGAGATGACTCACCAAAGTACAGTGATATTCAATATCTCTGACAAATTTAACACGTATGTTCAAGCATGGTCATATCTTTATCCAATTAGAATTGCTATTTGCTAATACAGTTGTTCGGAACGAAATTTATCACCTTTTCACTATCAAATTTCAAAAGGGCACAATAATATATATATTTATATATATCTTCATCTTATTTTCTTGGAAATTCTTAACATATGCATAGGTTATATTTGATGTTTTGATTAGAAATATCATCAAAATTTTATATTAAAAATATATTAAAAAATTATGAGTTTAAAAGATAAAAAATATCTTTAGATAAGTTTTTTTTTATAAAGCTCCAAAATAAATCTATGAAAATTTAGACTTAAAATGGATAATATTATATCATTGTGGAAATATCTTAATTCTTTTAGTCTTAAGAATTGATATTAGAGTCAAGGTTCAGACCGGATATCATGTGGAGTGACCTTGAACAAAGTTCATAAGAGGTCCGAAGCAGGTTATGAGTGACCGGATATTTGAGAGAAGACTCGCAGCAGGTCTAGAATGACCATCTGCTTGAGAGGAGGCTCGGAATAGGTTAAAAGTGATTGAATGCTTGCAGGGAAGTCCGGAGCAAGTCAGAAATGTTCAGATGCTTGCGCGGAGGCTCGGAGCAGATTAAGAGTGACCGGATACTTGTGAGAAGACCCAGAGCATGTCAAGAGTGACTAAATACTTGAAGAAAAATCCGAACTATGAGAATAATGATGATCATTAATTTGAGAGGAAAATTGTTAGGAATATAATCAAAGTTTTAAATTGAAAATATATGAAAAAGATAATTAATTTAAAAAATAAAAGATATTTTCATTGATATGAATTTTTTTTGGATATAATTCAAAAATAAATTTATGAAGACTTAAATAAAAAATGAATAATATCATATTATTATAAAAATATCTTAATTCTTTTCATCGGACCATTTTGAGAACTTAAGTCCACTTTTTGAACGTCAACTTGTTACATAATACAATTCTCTCACCATTTGAGAATATCAACATTTTAGTACCAATCGCGAAGATTCACGATGAACATCCATTCAATATTACTAGACAAATTATTGAAAAAGTAAATGAAAATAAAAAAGTGGATGAATATAATATTTGCTTGAGATTTTAGTCTCATACGAATGATTATGAGGTTAGTTTATATTGACTCGGAATACTTGAAGTTGTAAATATGTATGAGAAAAAAATTCTCTATATTTGATCGGATATGAAATTATTGGAGGTTAATGGTGAATTTGTAAGAGTTTCTATATAAGAATGTTATAGTCTTAGTAGAAAAAGAAGACACACAAATATGTTTGTCCATCGTAATCTCGAAATATCATCGGAGATACAAAAGTCGGATCACTCGGGTTTTGGAGCTCTCGGGCAACTCAGTACTTGTCCCACTGGCACATAGTCGGATTGAGACTCAATACTCAATCACTCTGAGCACGCGGCCTGACTTCGCGATCAGTTGGCTTCTACTTTCGAGCACTCAACTTCTCCTCCCGAGCACCTAGACTCAGCTTTCGACCATTCAGAAGTACTCAGGCTACGCGGCCCACTCAAGCTGCACTCGCACATCCTCATCCTAATCGAGCTTCGCAACAATGAAAGTCATCTCGATAGACAAGGATAAGTTTGAATTTTTGTATTCAGCAATTTTAACTCCACAAATTTGCAATCTCCGACAATATCTCAACACAAATGTCGCTTGTGCAATGTGTGTAGTAGTGCTCATCCAAACATTTTATAGAGAAGCAATTCGAGTGAAACAAAGGAAACAAAGAGAAGCAGCGACTGCCGAAGTAAACGGACGAAGGGGGAGGAGAAAGAGGGGATGGAGTTGAAAAGTAAACAAAATTTACAGAGAGAGTTAATTGGTTTTGGAAATCGCCCTTTGTTTTGGATGCGCCAAGGAAGAAAATATTCCGAAAATTTGGGGCGTGAATTCGAGAAAAATCCTTGCTTCAATATTCGTTCGAGTGCTTTAAGATTCGTTCAGACGTTCCATATATGATCGTCTATTTATCTCGCATGGGATGATGATTAGCTGCGGCCCGTGACGCGTGGTACACTGTACCCATAAAACGTCCGCACCGAGTGCCGTCGACTTTGACTCCAGTCATCTAGATGTTTTGCTGACGTCATCGCCACTCCATTCCGCTCCGCCGTCGCGTCCGCCTTCTTTGTCTCCTCGGCTTCGTCCTCCGCCTCCGCGCTCGCCTGCTCCTCCAAGGCGCGATTTTGGCTCACGCAGTCGGCGATTAGGGCGCCTATCCAAGGAGAGGGTAAGCATCAGTGGTGACCCTTGATTTCCGTTTCTTAGCTCGGGTTTAGTTGGAGCTAAGGTTGGGTTTCGTGGATGTCGGTCGCGGAGTTGAAGGAGCGGCACGCTGCCGCAACGGCTACGGTCAACTCTCTGAGGGAGAGATTGAATCAGAGGAGGCAGTTGCTTCTCGATACTGATGGTGGGATTTCGCTCTTTTTGGGGTTTCTCGTTTTCTTACATGCGCTCTAGGCTTATGCTCGTGTTCATGTTTCAGTGTCTGGGTATGCTAGAAGCCAAGGCAGATCGGCAATCAGTTTCAGCCCCACGGATCTCGTTTGCTGCAGGATCTTGCAGGGTCATACTGGCAAGGTTGGTTGATTTATTTTTTTTTCTGGCTAGTTTTGGCCACTCCTACCTACACGAACCTTTCCTTGCTATCGTGCGTAATAATCTAAGATCTGTGGAATTCTTTATACTATGTATAAGTTGTAATGATAAGGTAAAGAACTAATGGAGATTGAAAATGTATGGTAGGGTGGAGAATTGCTCAGCATAACCAGTCATCTAGTGTTTTCTTTTCATTCTACAACTTTATTTGTCAATACATAGTTTTTTAGCATGCTTATTATCAAGATTGGAAACCAATGAGTTTCATTTTAAGGTTCCAGGTATATTCATTGGACTGGACACCTGAAAGGAACCGGATTGTTAGCGCTTCTCAGGACGGGCGACTGATTGTATGGAATGCTTTAACGAGTCAGAAAACACATGCTATAAAGCTTCAATGCCCCTGGGTTATGACCTGTGCATTTGCACCAAATGGACTGTCTGTTGCTTGTGGAGGTCTTGACAGTGCTTGCTCTATTTTCAATCTCAATTCTCATGTTGAAAGAGATAGCATTCCTGTCTCGAGGGTACTTACTGGGCACAAAGGCTATCTGTATTCTTGTCAGTATGTTCCTGATCAAGAGACTCGGTTGATTACTGGCTCTGGTGATCAAACATGTGTTCTATGGGATGTCACAACTGGCCAAAGGATTTCTGTTTTTGGTGGAGAGTTTCCTTCAGGACATACAGCTTCTGTATTGAGGTAATATTCTTTTGTTCAGGTACATTTTAAAAATTTACAATTGAACTATTTAGTGTAACCACAACATTTTGGCATAGTCCTTTCTTCCTGAACATGATTTTAAGAAACTACTCCCCGAGGGCTACTCAGTTTAAATTTTTGCTGAATTCTTTGGTACTTGAGATGGTTCTTTTCTTTTCTCTAGCATATCATCGAAAATGTATGATAAACTTATTGCTTTTCATTTCATACCGATCATTATAAAAAAATTAATCTAGAAGTGAAAGTTTCATTACATACCCCCACCATACAAGAGTTGCTATTGCCCGATTGGCTATTCAAGTAAAACCACATATTCTGGAGATATGAGATTGAATTTCAAGATAACAGATAAGGGGTTGAATTACCTAAATGTAGTATTTCACTTCCTCTGCGCTTTTGAATTGATTAAACATGATATAAGAGGCTTAGCATACACTTTTTCTAGTGGTTTAATGCTTCAGATCTTAAGAAAATTGGCAAGAAGCATATAACTTCTGGCAATTAACAAGCTACTTTGTTATACCTTGTCAAATCAAGGTAAATCATGTGATTCATTCTCATTATAAAAATTGAAGCTTGTAAATGGAATGATGAATCATCAGAGACATTAGACAAACTATAAATTGAAAAAAAATTGTTCCCGAGGATTTTTAAGTACAAAAACACTGATCAAACTAGGATTCATTATACAAATTACTATCATGCAGGATCTATAAGTGTAGAGATTAAAAGATCTAAAATTCAAAATTTGGCATTGTTTAAATCCATTTGACATGCAATTTCTGTGTTTCTTTCTGCAGTGTCTCAATCAACAGTTCAAATTCAAACATGTTTGTCTCTGGTTCCTGTGATGCAACTGCACGGTTATGGGATACTCGAATTGCTAGCCGTGCCGTTCGGACTTATCATGGTCACCAAGGAGATGTCAACACTGTCAAGTTCTTCCCTGATGGGCAGAGATTTGGGACTGGCTCGAATGATAGCACATGCCGGTTATATGACATGCGAACAGGACATCAGCTTCAAGTTTACAGTCAACAGCATGATGCTGACGACAATGAGATCCCAATTGTCACGTCTATTGCCTTTTCTTTATCCGGAAGATTACTCTTTGCTGGTTATTCCAGTGGTGATTGTTATGTATGGGATACACTAGTGGGCGAGGTAAATTCACTTTCCTGCCATCCTAAAATGCATAGTTTTCAGCAACTTATCAACCACAATATGATTTGTGTTTGTGCATGTTCATTTCTTGTAGGTGGTTTTGAACTTGGGAACGCTTCAAAATTCTCACGACTCACGCATAAGCTGCTTAGGCTTGTCTTCTGATGGTAGTGCTTTATGCACAGGGAGTTGGGACAAGAACCTCAAGGTGAATCTTTCGCAGCGGATTTTATACACAGTTTGCATGTTTAAAATACTCGAACACAATCAATTGCATATAGTGCTTGCTGATGACAAAGTATTCTCCAATTCGATGATCTCTCACTTAACTTCTTCCTTTTCCCAACATTCGCCCATTCTGACCTCACTTGAATTATCTGCAATTCGAACGAGTTTAGCATGCCTTTTCTCGCCAGATTCATCTCAGCCCCACAGAATCCAGTTTGGACGAAGTTAGTTTCACCTGATTGCAACTGGCTGAATTCATCCAAATTTAATTCCTCTAGCCTTGTCTTTCGCCAACGTCCTAGCTACATATCCATAACTACTAGATTCATACAATCTAATAGTAATTTTACGACAACAGCCACAACGTTGAATACTCATCTAGAATGCAAGAAGCTGCAACTCTGGTTTACTTCCTTCTTTGCATCCAATGAATTCATAATCGTCTCCATTGCAAAGGTGAATCAAGTTTGATGAGGATTCATTTTCTTGCAGATTTGGGCATTTGGTGGACACAGGAGGGTTATCTGAACCTTACCATTGACATTGATGAGAAATCAACCTGGTGCTGGAGTTGCATTAACGCACAACCTTTGTTTCATGGGCAGTTCAGTTTTCTCTCTCTCTCTCTCAAATAGATGCTACAAACCTGATTGAGGACTCCTGAGCCATTACATATTGCCTCTTCTCATCTCAGGCTCTTAGGATTGTGTAACCTTCTGTAATTATTCATTTCCTGTGTATCGAAAACTTGGGTTTATCCCAAAATTCGGTAAGTTATGTTTTAAGTTATTTGAGGAAATAGCTTGAAATAGTCTTTTCGGGGTGTCAACTCAGAGAAGGATTTCGTTACCAATAATCAAAGGTTTTCAAGGTCCAATTGAAGCCTATGATTTTAAACTAGTCCGCATCTATTTAATCCGTAATAAATGGCTCACGGTAAAGTGATTGAAGGATAATGACACAGGTACAATATGGATAATGAGACTATGGAGGATCTTGGATGTAGATGGTGGATGAGTTTCTTGGGCTACGACTGCACCAGGGGTTTCATATACCCACACAAAAGATAGAGGAGCCTACTAGATGATAGTTAGGGGGATTATGACGCGAGCATATTCATATACCCACACAAAAGATAGAGGAGCCTACTAGATGATAGTTGGGATACATATGTAATCTACATGCGACATGAAGGACTTACATGGAGCATTTTGTTGTCGCACGACAGATGAGTAGAGTGTTGGTACTCGAGTATGTATGTGTATATTATACTATGAATTGGATATTTTGTTGAGAGGGGATCTCGATGACTATTATATATTATATATATATTTTTTGATAATATATATTTATTTTTCGTAATAAAAAAAATAAAAAATCTCATATCTAATCAGAATAGAATAGAGGAGAGAGTATGAAGGAATATTTTTGGACTTATTAAATAATCGGTCAATAGAATTTTTGAATTTTGATAATATGATAGAATCGTATCATTGTCGGTGTTATAAGATTGCAAATAAAATTTTATATTGAAAATACATGAGAAATATCATAAGCTTATAGATCAGACGTCGAGAAGGTGACTCGACAACTGGTAAATAAGGTAAGAAACTGGAAGAGTGAATCCAGTGAGGACGGGTCCCAGGTAGGGACTTAGGCGCTGATAAAACTTAGATCCAAACTGGAACCCAAAGTTGAGACCATGACTAAATCTTGGTCGTGGTAAGACAGGATTTAAGTCATAATTAATTGTATTTAGCATTTTATT
>JBBUKS010000044.1:8120093-8131907 GCA_038050645.1 Hedychium gardnerianum
GATATATATCAGCGGAAAATTTAAGGAGCGGGTTTGTATTTTTGATACTACATGGAGACATGTAGACCAAGAGATGAAAGATTTCTACTATAAAAAATTTATGGTAAGTAAATTTAATAAGTTTGGTATTGTATCTTATATTTATCTTTTAGTATACTAACTTTTCAACCTATTAATGTAAAAAAAATATACCTGGGAGGAATGACAAGAGACACAATTTACCACCACTTGGAATATTTATTGTGTCAAATTATACAAAGACATATTATACAATATGAGAAGGAAGGGCAAGAGGCCCGGGTATGTATCAGACGAGATCTGGAGTGCATAGATGATCACCTGGGCTGTAGAAAGGTGACAATCAAATTCTGCATCAGCTCAAGCAAATAGAAATACAGAACTAGGTAGCCCAAGCACCAGATCCGCTTGGCATACTTCATGATCCAGATCTATTGTAGAGCATGCTATGAATTTGGTGAGTTTAATTTAAAGTTATATAAGCAAAATTTAATTTATTACCAAACTTGTATAATTTTACCCCAAACTATTTTGTGTATGTAGAAACATTCTCTAGACCGACAACTCACTTCTTTGGAGGTCGTTATGAAAACTCATAAGAAAAAAGATGACACATTTATCGATCCTCGATCTCGAGTCACATATGTAAGATTATTAATTTTATTACATTTAACAATTAACAATTAACAATTATTTGCTTTAGTAATTGTGTGCAATATATTAATCATTTACTTTTTTTTCCACATAGGAAGAAATGACAAATAGAATTGTCCAGGCATCTCAACCACCCGTTGAGGGAGGGGAGTCACAGGATCTATCTACCCAGGCGATAAATGAGATTTATTATGATGTTGTAAGTGGAAGGATAAAGAACTCCTCCCTCTACGGTCTTGGTTCCCAGGCTAAAGTGATATTTGATCGTTTAAGGACTCATAGGGGTCATCCTAGTTCTTCTTCTTCTACTTCTACAGACGTGCAATCATTAAGACGAAAACAAATCAAGAACTAAGGAATCAACTGGCCATAGTGGAGCAGAGGTTGGCCGATCAGAAGTAGAGGATGGCCGCTCGAGAGGTGAGAGATGATGCTACCTTGGCCAAGATGCGAGCAGTCATGACAACTTGGACTGTATCACAACATCATTTTGAGTCACAGGAGACTTAAGACCCCTGAGACCCTATTGATTAGCTCATTCTGAGGTATGTTTAACTACAACTTAGTTTTGTTGCTTTATCACACATAAATCATGCAAAATATATTTATTCAATTTTGATATTATAATCTGTTCTTCTCTAACTATTTTACATTTTCTCAGGAGTCTCTATTGATATATTCATGATCATCATCATCATCTGACATCCAAAATATGATCTAGATAATTTTTTTACATATAAAATTAGTTATACATTATAATTTTTTAGTTATACACATATTACTTTTTTTATTGCATCATTTTGATCATAATTTATCATATTTATCTTTTTGTAGGATACTATAGTACTATGTCTTAGGATTGTATTTGGATGTTTTCTATCATGGTATGGATTTCTATAAATTGGATTTGGATATTTTATTTTGGATATTTGGATAATATGTGTATGATTTGAATATTGGATATATAGTTTGTTTGTGTATATCTATTGGATTTGGATGTGATTGTATTAGTTTGTGTATGAATTTTGTGTATGTCATTGTTTGTCTGGATTGTGTATGTGCTTATGTTGTTTAATTTGTATATGTATTGTGTTGTTTAGTTTCTGATTGTGTTGTTGAGTTTGTGATTGTGATTGTTTATGTATCACCATCGTTTGTGATGGTGGTTTAGTATATGAAAAATGTATATAGGGTACATTCTTAATACAAAAAAGATTTTTCATTTTTTTTTAATATTTAGCAATAGAATCATAATTTTCGTTGTTATTTACCGACGAAAAACATAATTCTATCGTTATATTTCGATATGGAACAATATTTTCTTACGATAAATAGCAACGAAAATATTTATTCCATTAATGATTACCGATGGAATATGATTTTCGTTGGTAATTAACGACGGAAACCACAATTCCGTCGGTAATCTCATAAGGGAAATAGTGACGGAATTCTGGATTTCGTCGGTAAATAGAGACGAAATCAACGATTCCATTAGTAATCATCGTAAGGGAAATAATGACGAAATCGTGGATTCCATCGTTAATTACCAATGGAACTCACGATTACGTCGGAAAAATCGTAAGGGAAATAATGACGGAATCATGTATTCCATCGTTAATTACCCACGGAAATTATGATTCCGTCAGAAAAATCGTTTACGACCCAACTTTTTACGACAACTATGATTCCGTCGTTATTCCGTCATTAGGAAAATATAACTACGGAATAGCGACGAAAATTTCCATCGCTATTTGCATATTTTTCTGTAGTGTGACTTCACTTCTCATGCCAAACATCTGATAATCTATGACCTATTAAGACTTCCACAATTGTTAAATGTCCGGTCAACCTTGATCCAACTTAGACTTCACGTCTCATGCCAAGTGTCTCCATGATCTATTTGTACTTCGCTTCTTATGTCAAGCGTCCGATTCTTCATGACTCACTTGGTCTTCGTCTTTGTCAACTTCCTATTAGACTTTCAATAGTCAAGTATTTGATCAACTGTAAATCACTTAAACTTTTCCAATATCAAATATTTAGTCAACTTTGACATATTTGATTTTTTTTCTCTCACGTCAAATATATTGATAAGATATTGAAACTCAACTCAAACTTGATTGACCTTGATCACAGGCTGACGATTGCTCTAACATGTTAAAGGGTACCCTTTAACACTAGACTGAATAATTACCGGTAATCTTTTCTCTTTATATCAATCGCTTGTTGATTAATTAATTTTCATGGCGAAAAAAAAGAACCATTGCTTTGAAGGGATTCCAAGAATTTGTGGGCTTGACCACAAATTTGGATTAGATTTGGCTTGGCCAGCCCTATATCGTATGGTAAGGCTCACTTAGAGTAGTTTAAGGTTTTTTTTCATTTCCTTTTTTAGATGAATTTAGTTGGATCACCGATGAAGCCCTTTAGGGTTTTAAGATACTATATATATTACTTGGAGAGGAGAGTTTTCTTCTCTTAATAAGGTTTTGTTTTTGACATCCAAAAAGCGTTAGAGTTTGAGAATTTAAACTTTTCTCTTGCGCTTATTCATTCGGATCGACTTCGATCCCTTTGGCATACTAATTTACCTTACGTACACTCCTTCGCGAAGTCGGTATAATTCTCAAATTTTGGAAATATTAAGGGTGAGAAGAGTAGAGAAAGAGAGATATTGTCTGATTAGTACATATCATTATCATCAGGATGACATGATTAATGGATCACAATTCAAAGGGGAAAAAAACAACAGAAGGAAAGAAGAAAAAAAGGGAGAAAGATTTCACCATCAATCAGATTCAAATCCAAGATTAATTGTGCAATATGCCTCATGCCACACAAATGACATAATAAGGACAGAACTAGGGTTTCTAGTTCTATCAGCCACATTTTTTTTGAAGTGTATGTGTTTCATGTCATATGGTTTCCTCAAATATCAGACAATTACTTTTCGATATTACACACTGATTTTGATTGTTCATCACCCTGCGCCAATTCTATTAAATGCCCATGCTAACAATGCCCTAGTCATTCGGGTCACCTTGCGATGAGTTGGCTCTTTGCGAGCCTTGTGATAGAAGTCTTTGAATGGGAATACAAATTGTATGGAAGAGTACTTGTGCTTACATTGATTGTATCTCTCATGGAGGGGTCTTATTCATTCATCCGTCCGATCAGGGTGAATATAGGGATCTTGGTCGTAGATGATGAAGTGGCTATATCAACGACTTGAATTGAATGAGACCGATCAAATGATTGAGAGAGACCATTTATTATAAGAAATCTTATAAAGGGCCCCTTGATAGAATGTGTTCGTTTCGAATGGTAAATAAGGAAAGGAATTTAAAATGAAAAAAAAAAAATCAACTAGTGTGCTTATTTACAAGGAAATTGATTGAGATTAATCTATTAAATTATTTATTATAAAAAATACCCTAAAATAGGGTTTTAGATACCCTAAAACTCTATAAAAAAAATATTCTTTAAAATCTAGTGCTTTAAGACAGCCCATTCATTGTAGGCCTTAAGGCCTTTAGATGGCACATCACTCATCTAGTACACTTGCACACACATTATAAAATCAATTTTTATTTAAAAATAAGATTTTTATGTTTAAAAAAAAATATTTCCAATCTCCTAATGACAACACGTGTCAGCACACATCATAAAATTAATTTTTATGGGTCAAAACATTGGGACACATCTTAAGGCTTCGAGCCCCATTTTGTCAACTATTTTCATTAAAACTCAAATTAATCTTTTTTAATTAATTAACTAATTGACAACTACTGCTTCTAGTCAATGTCCCAATAAATTATAGTTGACTTAAATTTATCACTTTAAATATTTACTTCATTTTTTTTCAACTCCACAATCTCCCTTAGTAATTGCTTAGATAAATAATAAAAACCAATAAATGAATAAGTAGATTAGATAAATTGCATATGATCAATGGTCTACCATACACATCCATTTCTTATTATTTGTTCTAGAATCATGTCTATGCACTTATCCATCTAAGAGAATAGACACTAACCTTCTTACAAGACAAAAAGATAAAGTATGGGCTCACACATGTTTTAAAAATTATCAAAAAGGCACATCATCTCTTGGTATTTACCAAAGAACATATTTCCCTAATGTCGTCAAGAGTAACGACGGACAATTGCAATGATCGACTTAGCTACAACCTCTAGCCATGTAGCTAGACCAATCGCGCAACACAACCTAGGTGATCACCGTCTTGACTGCAACTAACCTGGCCGCTTAGTTAAGTTTGTCGCAACCAAAAGACATATTTTGAGATAGAAGTATCCTCTTTATAAATATTAAAATATAATACACCCTTTAATAATTTCTAAAATTTACATGTGTGTTTTTGGTAAAATGTTCGGCAGATAATCCATTTCCTTTCCCCCCCAAACCTCTCTACCTCTCTAGCTAAAACTCTAAATATTGCTTTTGGGATGGGAACTCATTGAATGTAATTAAATGCATTGATATCTCCCCTTCCGTAATACAATCCAATTAATCCAAGATTTGAGGCTCCAAATCAAACACCAAATGGGCAAGCATTAATTGCAAAATCAGTTTTTTTTTTCAAATATATATATATTCCCTTAATAAAAAAAAATACACCTCTCAACATGCACTATTTAAACCCTCTCCATCTCCACCTCCATCCTCAACCTTTCTCTAGTGCAACTACAAACCCTAGTTTTTTTTTTTTTGATCCCCAAGTAATAGAGCATGGCATTTTGCTCCAAAAAGATCATGGTTTTGTTCATTGCTCTCCTCCTCTTTGTGTCTTTAGTTCATGCAAGTAGGTCAGTGCCAATTGATCATACAAAGGAAGACAACTTTAAGGTATGTGTTTTTTCCTCATTTTTAAGGGAAAAAAACTTTTTTCTTGATTTGATTTTGTTTTGATATGTTTTTTTTTTTTGTTGGTTTTAGGGTTTGGAAAAGGAGGTGATGGAAGAGAAAGTAGAAGGATGTGGTAATGGAGAAGAAGAGGATAAATGCTTGATGAGGAGGACTTTGGTGGCACACACCGACTACATTTATACACAAGAGAAGCATGACTGAACTAAATAAGGGGATAAATATAATATATCAATAAATTTATATAATATTTTCCCTTTTATTTTTAAAAATGCCCTTTAGAATTTTAAAAGCTCGAGGGACTTTATGTTACTTTTGAAATTCTAAAGGGAATTTTTATTTTTATTTTAGAAAAATAATAAAATATGGGGGGAAGCGAGTGTAAATTTTTTAATGTTTGTAATAGTGTTTAAATATATGCTAGTAGTGTTTCTAAGTTTACCAATTTTTGTTTGGAGTTCAATGAAAAGAAATCTTAAGGAATAAATTAAATATTCATAAATAAAAATATAGAAATTATATGTTTGAAAAATAATTATAAATTAAATGTTGTTTGACAATCTTCGATTGGCAAATGGTCAACCTCCATTAATTTTGTGTTATGTATCTGTTTAATTGATTGATCTTTGAGATTAACGTGCATCTAATTGACTAAGATTGCAATATGTGTGTGAGGATTGTTTTCACTTTCTCCCTTCGCCTTGCTTTCACACCCGCAATTGCTTATCTTGAAATGACATTTATATTTGTATTAGTAAGAATATATTATTTGATTAAATGTAATGTGTTTTAGGAAGAAAGTATACATTGAGGGTTTTCGGGTTTTGGTTGGGGATGTTTTGGGTTGGTTTAATTTCGGATCAGGTTTGGATTGAATTCGGATCGACTCAGGTTGATTCGAGTTGTCTTAAATTTAGGGTCCGTTTGGTTGGGGGTTATTCTTGATAACTTTGGTTATCCATCCAAGGTTATCAAAAAAAATCCTGTTTGGTTTAGGTAATCGACGATTCCCGAGTAATGATTCATGTCCAACACATCAGCAAAAGGGGCATGCAACCCGGAATCGGAAAACCTTAGAAAAGTAAGGTTTTTGTTGCTTCCGGAGTTAACAATTTTTTTTGTATTTTATTCCACGTAACCTTGGTTATGTGATTACCTGGTAATCACATAACCAAAGTTTTATATGATAACTTGAACTAAACACCCCCTTGGATTTAGAAAAAAATTATGATTAAATTAAATTTTATTTTAAAAATTAAGATATTTTTAAGTATATAAATAATAAAATATAATATAATAATGATGAAATATTAAGATAAAAAAAAATTAAAAAAATATATATATATGGATTGGGCGGATTCAAGTTCGAATTTAAAAATTTCAGATTGAGTTTAAATTCAAATCGAGTTTAAGTTAAATTTTTTTTTTTTTTAAGTAATCGATCTTCAACCCGATCTAAATCTATTCGATACATCCAAATTGACAGCCCTAATAATATGAGCATTCGAACTTTATTTGATTAATAAATAATATTAATTTATTTGGTCATGTTATTTCTCAATTTTATTTGCTTTGGAATTTTAATAGTAAGTTAATTAATTTATATAATTTTTTTTTTATTTGCTTTGGATTTTTATTTAATTAATTGTGTATATAAGTCGATCACCTGAGTAAGAGCGCTTAAAAGACTGGGCATTTGATTTAAATTATCATACATAATTTTAACTATATAATTATTAAATAATTACATAATTAAAATTACGAGAAATAAAATATAATCTAACCGTATTTGATTAAATTCTAAATAATATAATAATTTAATTTAATATTTATTATATTACTCTTATTCAATTATCATATTATACTGTACCATCCTCCTCGCTGAGACGTCCTTTGCTCATCATCGCCGCTCCACTCTCACAATTGCCGGCCGCAAAAAACAAGCTCCTCGTCTCCGAGTATGTCCCCAATGAGAGCCTCGATAAACTCCTCTTCTCCCGTACGCTCCACCGCCATTAATACCCTTCTTCTTTGCCCTCCTCCCTTGGGATTCCTCTCCCTCTTGTTATTCTTCATCAAATTGGGACTTGTTGTCAAAGATGCAATCCTTCTTCGGTCTGAAGTGCTTTTTTGCTGATGGAATTGAGCAGGAGGAGAAGAAGAGATCGGTTGGAGGAAGAGGAAGGCGGAGCTGGACTGGGCGTGGCAATACCACCACCATCCACCAGCGATCAGTGGCGCCGACGCGGAGCAAGTGCCCGTCCAGCTAGTACTCCTGTGCACCCAGACCGACCCGAAGCAATGTCCCAACATGAATCGCGTCTTTGTCGCATAGAATGAGCCACAAGAATAATTTTGAAAATATTTTTCTGTTAATCTAAGAATCATCAAAAAATCTCACATTTCGACGGTAATCACATTCCGTATTTTGTTAACGCGACGGACATGATTAAACAATCAATAACGACACAATAACCCCAACCAAAAGCACTAGAAAGCATCAAAGTCGTCTCAAGAAGCTTACAACATCCATGGAGTGTATCATGGTCGTCCTCTTTGCTCATCGCCTTCACCTTATCGTAAACAATAAGGGAAAAAGGTCGTCTGTTCTATTGGCTGCCATATGAGGAACAAAAAAAGTCCGAGTCCTATTTATTCGGCAACTAATTCATCAAATTAGATCTGTCAGTCAATTAATAATCATAAAATTTTAGTTTTTTAAAAAATTGAACTGCCTACACTAAAGTTCAATAATATACTAGTAATGAGTTAGTTCATTATGCCATTTAATTCAATCTATTTCCTCCATTAGTTCAATCAATTGGGTTATTTGATTTAGTTGAACAAAATGGTTTCGACATCACAGTGTCTTCCATAAAACTCATATACAAATCAAAAGAACTTCTACTAACTAGCAAGCATCATGTTTATCCTCTTCGCTTCACCACTAAGGCGATAATCTCATTCACCTTGGTGTTTTTGTTGCTTGCTTCGAAGAATCCGACGGCCGGTTGCATGTTTGATTCAAAAACTGATCAGAAATGGTGTGTCCAAGCTCCGGTAATGAACTATCCTTCTCCTGTCCCAAGCAAACCCCCATACAGCCCTCTAACACCTCCAATTAGTCCATGACTTACAAATACATATATCATGCAGATATTGATATTGATCTTTACAATAAATGATTAATAAATCAGTTATTCTTTGGTGAGATGCTGATTAAAAATTTCGCCTAATTGTATGAAGTGCTGTGCTTGGAGTTCAAGAGCAACAATCTCAATCAGGTGCCATTATGTGTTGACATGCTGTTTGAGTATTTTAGTGGTGAAGGATTTATTGTAAACGATAAGGGCAACGGCTATCTATTCTATTGGCTGTCATATGAGCAAAAAGTCGAGTCCTATTTATTCGGCAATTAATACATCAAATTTAATTTACCATTTCTAATGAAACAATTTTGAAAATCAGAAAAATAATAATAATTCATAAATGCTTAGCAAGTGCAATTTATTACCTTTGCCAGTCACGCGCTATGCACGTGCTCGTTGCGCTTCAGGGAAGGCCTCCTTCCGAACTGAAACGCCGCCGTTGTGTACTTCGAGTGGTTACGATGTCCCGCGGGAACAGTTTAAAAAGGCCTCGTCGAATTTGAGATTTATGATGGCGGAAGGTTAGCCTGCTGGAACATGCTAAGTTAATTCGGTGTCGCGAGAACAGATGGTACAAACAGTGCGGAAGGCAACGCGAGGACAAAATAAAGATCGAGCGAAGGCATCTTACGATGCTTCTTTGCGTAGTTTGTTACCAGTTTTCGGGTTCCCAGTGATGAAGACGACGGCTGAGACGCCCGCGGCGGCCCCCGTCGCGGTCGCAGCTTTCTACGATTTCGCTTGGGGGCCGTCCCCTTCGATCGGAAGCGGCGGCGGGGGTGACTCGCCGCCTAAGGCGCGGGTCACCCCAGACTTCAGTCCCCCGCTCATCGCCATGGTCGCCGTCGTCGGCACCGCTATCCTCATCGTGCTCTACGCTGGGGTGGTCTCTCGGCATCTGAGCCGTCTACACCGCCGCTGGCGCAGGTGGAGGCGGCGACGGCGGCTCCTCCAGTCGACGGCCTCCGTCTCCGATTTGGAATCGCCCCAGCCCTTCGGCGGCGTCGGCGCTGCCTCCTTCGACTCGTCCGAGATCTTTCTCTCCGCCTACGGCCTTGACGATGCGGCGATCAAGGCGCTGCCGGTGTCGCTCTTCTCGCGGGCCAAAGCCAAGCACCTGGCCGCCACCAATCGGGAGTGCGCGGTGTGCTTGCTGGAGTTTGAGGATGATGATGCGCTCCGCACGCTGCCGCTGTGCGCCCACGCCTTCCATACGGATTGCATCGACGTGTGGCTCCGCTCCCACGCCACCTGCCCTCTCTGCCGCGCCGCCGTGCTCCTCCTCCGCGAGATCCCCCCTTTCGTCCCAATCCGCGCCGCCCGGATCCGCCCCAGCCTCGATGACATTTTCCTTGTCGATCTCCTAATTCCGACCACGGGAAACCCTAACGACACCTCCGCGATACCGCCGGAGGAACCCGATCGCGAGATCGCGGCCTCTTCAGAGGCGTCCCCTGCCCGCGCTGTCGGCCCGCGGGATTTCCTCCTCAAGCGATCCTACTCCGACGGCTTCGACCGGGGGATGGAGGTCGATCGGATGGTTCTAGAACCATCAACGGCGTCCCCGTGGCGGCACCGCCACGGGCGAGTAGGGGGTTTCTGGAGCAAGCGTTGGCCGTCTCCTTTCTGCGGCTCCTCCGCTTCGCGGGTGTTCTCCTTCCGCTCCTCCCGTCTCGCCAAATCCCCGGCCTTCTTCAAGCGCCGCGGGTTCTTCCCACTCTCATCGGAGCCGAGCGGGCGGACGAGCTTCGGCGCGGGGCCGTCGGCGCGAAGGAGCAGGTCGATGACGAGCCCGTCGTCGCTATCGCTGTCCGTGCGAGCGGCGGCTCTGCCATCGTCGTCGTTGTCGGTGGCGTTTTCCTCGAGCCGGATGCGGTGCGGGGACCCGGAGGCGCTGCTGTCGCCGGACCGGCTGAAGTAGCCAACGGCGGCCGGCGGTGGCCGGAGGAGGCAAAGTGGCGGGAGAGAGAAGATAGATGGTGATGAGGTGGAGCTCCTTAATGGCGGTCGCATGCCTCAATTTAATGAGCTGCCTGCTCGCTTTTAATGGCGGAGGGAGAGATAAAGCGAAGGGGTGAGGAAGTGGGCGACGGGCTGTTGGTGCTCATAAATGCAGCTACTATTTGAATGTTAGCACGTGATAGACTCATGACGCAGTTCGGGCTTCTCCGGTCAACGGATAATAGAAATTCTTTTTTTGACCGTGACTTGCTTCTGTACACCCCCTGTTGCTGCACCCGCCTTCCTATTTGTTCCCAGCAATGAGATCCTTTTTACGACGGCATGGGGCCGCACTCATAGGATAAGTCAATTATTTGGATACTGCGAGTGGGTTGCGCTGTTGGTGACTTAGCGGGAGATTGTGAAATATCTTGGTGATGGTTACCTTGTTTACTCAAGAAAGGCTTTGTTTACTTTCACCGAGTTCTCGTGTGCCAATGTCATATAATAATAAATATTATTAAATTTTTTATTTGATTATTTAAATTTTTTATATTTTAAATTCGTTAATATATATTTATTAATTTATTTTATTTATTTAGTATGTTGATAAAAAATTTATTAACATGATTTATATATATTGTTCATGAATTATATATATATATAAAAAGTGTGTTTGTTTATTTTAATAAATTATTAAAATTTATTTATTTATTTAATTAATTATATATATATATATTATATGAACATAAATAATTTTTTATTAAATTGAATGTTAAATTTATGTATTTGCAATGTTAAACACAAAAAAGAAATACATCAATTGTAAAAAAAAAAAATCTCTCTTTTATGTTTAAATTAAAGATGTTGTTTAGTTGGAACTTTGAAAAAAATATATATATCAAACTGTTACATTAACGGTTTTTTAAGTCAATCTTATAAATATAAAGAAAGATAATTTATAGTTGAAATTTGAAAATTGATATTCCAATAACAATTAGATGAAATGTGTCTTAAATTATTTCCCATGAGGGAGGAGCAATTGATCCACCTTTTGTGTTACTTGTAGTGAAAAGTTCCCCACGAGATGGGTTGTTGGCTAGTGCATGAGGTGTTGCCACAATGAGGTCTAGGGGTCAAATCCTGGCTAGTAGCCAGGTTCCTGCCC
>JBBUKS010000044.1:8134514-8149896 GCA_038050645.1 Hedychium gardnerianum
GAGAAATGTCAGATTATATTAGAGCAATGGTAAGTCGTTTTATTTTATATTTTTATAAAAAATTATTTTCATAATTCGAACGGCGATCTCAAAGTCATATGTAACAATTTTATTATTCCATCAAAATTCTCATTCTTAAAGTTGGAAGGTTATAATCTTTTTAATGTATACAAACACAATTGAGCTCGATGTCACGACAGTTTTATAGGATTGAATGAATCGATTAGAGGGGAGTGAATAATTTGTAAATTAAATATTTTAATTTTTTTTCTATTGAATTAAGAGGGGAGTGAATAATTTGTAAATTAAATATTTTATTTTTTTTTTCTATTGAATTAAGTAAGGACATATATTAATTAATAAAAATAAATAACATAAAAAATAGAAGAGGTACAATGATTTATTTGGTTACAACCTGAGTGATTGTTAATCCAAGATTATAAATAACTCCACTATCAAAACTCCTTCTTCAAGCAAGCGTCGGAGGTGAAAAAATCTCTTACAGAGTTGAATGTATAGAAAAGTAGAAAGCTATAACAGTTAAAGCGAGTGTGTTATCTCAAACTAGAGGACAAAGTCTCTATTTATAGCAAACTGGTCAAAATAATCATTTTATTGACGTGACACTTTTAGGGGCACCTCAGATGGATGTGGGTGCCTCTATCAGATTGAGTCATGATCCATAACAACGTTCAGTTGATCTAGCATATCGGAGGCGCCTCCAATGCATTAGGGGCGCCTCGAGCAATCTGACGTGGATTCTAGCTTCGTAATGGCTCTTTCGACACTTGAGACGCCTCCATTCAATCGGGGCACTCTCATTCATAGGCGAGCGAAGCGCCTCCATTCGATGGGGGCGTCTCCAACAACTAATGGGTGAAGCGCCTCCATTCAATGAGGGTGTCTCCAGCGTCTGGCTTCACTAGGACACCTCCATTCAATGGAGGTGCCTCGAATGATCAACCACAGAGTTGATCATTCTTTTTTTAACTCATCTTGGGTGATCTCTAGTCGTTCAAAGTTGAGCTCACCCGAACCCAACTAAGACCTTCTTCTCGAGCAAACTTCCTCTCCGGCTTCTCGTCCCTCGAACCACTTCCTTCTCGCCTCACGTCCCTCAAACCGCGTTCTTTTTATTTCACCGGTGTACTCTTCCACAACTTCTCGTCCCTCGGATGCATCCTTCTCGCCCGTCGACTCGTTTCCCGTGTCATCCTTCTCGCTCGCTACTTCTTTCGCTCGACTTTTTGTGTTCCTAAGTTCCTGCATACTTAAATACAAAACATCAAATACAAACATAACCTAACTTAACTCGGTCGATCATATCAAAACTAACCCGAGATATTTATAATCTCTTCATTTTTGATATGCATCAACCCGAGTTAAAGTTAAGATAAATAAAATATTAATTTATAAAATTTAACTACATGACAAAATATTACAATTAAGTAAAAAAAAATTATAATAAAGTACAAGCAATAGTTTTGCAATCTCCTTCCCCTTTTGATCACATCAAAAAAATAAGAAAAAGTATTAAATAATAGAGAAAAAATTTAGTTAAGGATACATACATGAGATAGAAATCTATGTATTTTTACCGTAATTATTTTTTAATAAAATATTTTTTAGCAATTAAACTATAAATTTTTAAAAAATAATTTAAAATTTATGTTTAATTTGAGAAAAATATTTTTTTTTGTCAATGTTAATAATAACCAATCTGATTTATAAAAAAAAATTCACGACAAAATTAATTTTCCTTACAAAGAGAAAATATTTTTATAGACAAAATTAGAGATTTACTAAAAAAACTAATTAAAAATAATATTTGATGTCAAAAAATCTTGCAAAATTTACTGAGTATTTAAAACGTAACGGTTATTTATAGAAAAATTAAGTTTTTCAAAAATCAATTTTTGATTTTTTTTAAATATTTGATTTTCTTTAAAAAATTCATAAAAAATTAGATAACGATAAAAAAAAGTCTTTTTTTTTCTATTAATAGATAACATATTTTATTATCACAGAAAAATGTAACATGAAAAATAATCAAACAGAAAGTTTACTAAGATAATTTTACAAATAAAATATTAATAACTCAAATAATTTATTTTCTAGCATGTATATAAAGACAATGTAATAGGCTAGAATAAATTTTAGAATCCAAAATAAATTACTATCTACTGGATTTATTAAGTATTTTCTAGGAATATCAAAATTTGATATTTTTCTAATTTGACCCCTATAATTTCTAATATACCAATTTAGTCCTCCAACATATCTAGAATTTGTACCTTGTAAGAAATTTGAATTTGAACATGTAGTATCCTTTTCTACATTTCTATTTAATTTTTTAACTTCTCATTCTCAATCTTAAGTCTATCAAATTTTGTTAGTGGACATGCATTTGCTAATTGAATTTTTAAGTCAACGTTCAATTTTCTTTGACATACATATTTAGTTCTTAATTTACATAAGGTCCTAGATAATATTTTAATAGCATGGTATAGTTGGTCAGGAGGAAGCTGACGTACCTCACTTACCGTATCAGATTCGTAATTGGATGCTCCCCCTTCATCGCTACTTTCCTTTGAAGTAGCTTCCCCTTCATCAATACTCTCCTCTTGGTAGTCGGCAGTTAGGACTAGTCCAACGTATTCTTCGATCTCGGACTCTTCAGACAATGAGTCTCTCCAAGTTGCTTGTAGGTTCTTTCTTTTTTATTTTCGTGACCTTTTGTCATTTTCTTTTGTTTTATTCTTCAATTTGGGGCAATTGTCCTTGATATGTTCTTCTTCATCAAAGTTATAACACCTGACTTTCCTTTTTCTTCGCAAAAGCTTCTTTGCTTGATACTTGTCAAAATTGTTAGATTTAAATAACTTTTTAAATTTTCTTACCATATATGTTTCTTCATCTTCGCCTAGTGAAGACTCTAAATCCGGTTCAATCTTCTTAGCTTTTAGTGCTAGATTTTGATTTGACTCATTTTCTTTTCTTAGACTTGCACATCATGACTCATGTAATTCTAAGATAGAAAATAATTCTTCTAATGTACTTATCTCTAAATCTTTCGAAATATAATAAAAGTCGACTATCGAATTCCATTCTTGAGTTCTTGAAAAGACATTTAAAACATATCTAAGTGAGTCTCGATTTGTTACCAATTCACCAAGATTGTTGAGGCCAGTGATCAATTCTTTTAACCTGGCATGTAGTTGAGCAACTGTTTCCCCCTTTTTCATTCGGAGGTTGCTTAGTTGGTTTTTGAGTAAATCTCTTCCGGCTAGTTTTGCTTCAGAGGTCCCTTCATAAAGTTTCAGGAACTTCTCCAAGAGTTCTTTGGTGGAGTCATAGGTGTCGATTTGATTGACTTCCTGAAGTAGTAGTACGCTTAGCAGATGAAATTCTGCCTTGCCGTTTGTCACGAAGTCTTCTCTTTGCTTTTTGTTCCAATGCAGTTCTTCAATTTCTTTTTCGTTTTCATTCTTTGGAACTTCAAAATCATATTTTATTGTTAATAAAATATCGAAATTAGTTTTAAAATATATCTCCATTTTGCGTTTCCACACAGTGAACTCCCCCTCAAATTACGATGGATGGATGCTTGATCCGATCATCTTTTTGTTGTTTTAGTTGGCAGTTAGTCATTCTAAAGCGATTGGGCTCTAATATCACTTGTAGGATTGGGTGGACCAACTAGAGGGGGGTGAATAGCCTGCAAATCAAATATTCTAATTCTCTTGCTATCGAACTAAATAAGGACATACACATTAATTAACAAAAATAAATAACATAAAAAATTGAAGAGGCATAATGGTTTACTTGGTTATAACTTGGATGATTGTTAATCCAAGTCTATGAAGAGCTCCACTATTAAAACTTCTTCGAGTAAGCATCGGAGGTGGAGAAACCATTTACAGAGTTGAACGTATAGGAAAGTAAAAAAACTATAATAGTTAAAGTGAGTGTGTTATCTCAAACTAGAGGATAAAACCTCTATTTATAGCAAATTGGTCGAATTTGGGGACACCCCGAATAGATGGGGACGCCTATATCAAACTGAGTCGTGATCCACAACAACATTCAATTGATCTGGCATATCGAGGGCGCCTCCAATGCATTGAGGGCGTCTCGAGCAAGTTGACGTGGATCCTAGCTCCGCAATGGCTCTTTCGACGCTTGAGGTGCCTCCATTTCGATGGGGGCGCCTCCAGCGGCTAATGGATGAGGCGACTCCATTAGATGGGGGTGCCTCCAGCGCCTGGCTTCACCAGGGTGCCTCTAGCGCCTGGCTTCACCAGGGTGCCTCCATTCAATAGAGACACCTCGAATGGTTAACCATAGAGTTGACTATTCTTATTTCATCTCGTCTTTGGTGATCTCTGGTTGTTCGAAGTTGAGCTCATCCGAATTCAACTTCGACCTTCTCCTCGAGCAAACTTCCTCCCCGGCTTCTCGTCCCTCGAACCGCTTCCTTCTCGCTTCGCGTCACTCGGATCGCGTTCTTTTCGCTCCATTGGTATATTCTTCCGTAGCTCCTTATCCCTCGGATGCACCGAGCTCATCGACTCATTTCCCGTGTCATCATTCTCACTCGCTGCGTCTTCTGTTCGACATGTTCCTAAATTCCTGCACACTTAGACACAAGACATCAAATACAAATATATCCTAACTTAATTCGGTCGATTATATCAAAATTAACCTAGGATACTTACAAATTCTTCTCTCACTAATTATCGCAATACTTTCATAAGTTCAATTTACTGCAATCAAAAAAGACTATCAACCTTCTTGCAAAGTATTGTCCAAACTCTTATGTAAGGTTGTTGTCCTAGGTATTTGTCTTCCCTTGCATTGCTGACCTCAAATTCCACAGGTGTCTAATGGCACCAAAATTGCAGTTCAACTTATGGTGAAAAAAAATATGATTATGAATCAAATAACATTAAATCTGGGATGAGAAGGAGGAGAAGGAGGAGAAAGAGCGAAATTGAGGCATGGCGGTTTAGTAGGCTGAACCGGTGCAATTATGGGTTTTATTTGGAGGCCCAAATCGCCCCAAAATTTGAAGCCTTAATTGCAGCCACCATGGCGCGCGGAGAAGCGGAGGGCTTTCCGGTGCCGCTCCGCCTCCTCCAGTCCCTCGACGACACCGATCACGAAGGAAGTCGCACAGGCAAGCAGATTGATTCAGTCCTCCATGGAGAGATCAAAAAACCAGGTGACTGAGGACGCTTCTGGCGAGCAGCGTGTGAGTATAGTAGTGGCAATCGAAAGCGCGAGAGAAGAAGGGAACGGTGAGTTTATAATCTTAGTTCCTTTTTGGATTTCTTCTCCGTGTTTGATTTGAGAGCCACACGTTGTGTTGATCGCTGTTACTTAGGGTTTGCCTCTCGCTGGAGTATGCTTTCAAATGTTATTGTCTCTGATATGTGACCACTGAATGCGATCTAAGATTACAAAAAAGATTCATAAAGTGAAATTTAGTTAGTTTAAGGGTTAGAGAACTACTGAGTGGAGTTGCAATTGCTAAGTTTTCTGATTATTGACGTTCTGCACATTTGGTGTTTGTGCTAATATCTTCTTGCTCTATTGCTTGTCTAGAAAGATTGCTCGTAAAAGACATCAGAGTGGTTAACAACTAGTAATAGATGGCCTCGATTTTGATAAAATATCCTGTTTTTGGTGCTCCTGTGTTATGTTAAGATTCCTAGGATAACATTCTGATGATGAGTGTATCGAGATGATCCTATAAATTTACTTATGTACCACCCATATTGAATGCAATATTAGGTGTGTTTCCTATGATATTTCAAAATGTTAATTAGAACTCTCAATTTACAGTGTATTTTTTATCCAGAATCAAGATAAGCAATCAATGATGCAGTATATAGTCTTCCATCTCCAAAATCAAGAGATGATTTTTAGTGGTGAAGTTTATTTTTCTTTTTGTTGTGGATTACAATTCTCTCTAAGCATCTGTTGTTCATATAGTCTTCCATTTCCAATAGGTAAGGTATCTGCTAGGCCATTACTTTGCTATTGCTCAACATAATCAATCGTGTACCTAAACCTGACTTGATCCTGACTCTAGTTATATTTCCTTTTACACTAAACGCTAAGTGAATATGATAAGAGCTGAACTCGAGCAGACTCACATCCAATTTAATGTGCAGCATGCAAGTATCTAAAAATTTAGTCAAACTCAAACCGGGTTAAACGTGTTGAGCAGTTGCAGATGTTATGAAAATACTTCTGACTTATCATTGCAGTCCCTACATAATTAGTCCAAGAATGTCTTGAATTTGGCTCGTTATTTATTAAGATGTTGAAGGAGAGCTTGGTGCAACGGTAAAGTTATTGTCATATGACCTAAAGGTTATAGGTTTGAATCTCGAAAATAATTTCTTGCAAAGTAGGATAAAACTACGTATAATAAACTCTTTTCCAGAACCCGCATTGATGGGACTTTCGTGTACAGGCTGCCCTTTCTATTTATTAAGATGTTAACAAGTTATGCAAAATCTCATGAACTGCCACAATTGTTTCATCACTTTTTGTTTGATAAAGGTTTCCTATATGGCTTAATCATCAAACTAAGCATCCTTTATCTCACCAAAAAAATTGCATAAAAATAAACTTCCTTTCGACAAATGCAGGAAGTTATTTGTGGTTGTTTGAATGGAAGTTCATACATTATAATAAGACTTCATGCTGGAGCAGATATTATGCATCTCTCTATTTTATCCAAACGTTTGAGTTCAGTTCTGGTCGTTATCATCTGCACCGCTGAGTTCCAATCTCTGGCATTCATATGCATTTTTCAATGCAATTCTGGGCACATGCTGATGTTTATTAAACAAACATTGCTTGAAATCTAATAACACAATGGGACTTTCTTCTCTTAAACATTTTAGTGTTTTCCTTTGATTGCCCAGGCCCCAAGGCTGACAACATCTCATCACTACAAAAAAATTACGGAATAGCGACAGAAATTTCCATCGCTATTCGGTTGTTAATCTCAATTAGCGATTGAATTATTCGGTTCCTATTCGATGGGTCGCAAACGTAACTTAGCGATGAATTTATGAACTTCTGTCGCTAAGTTCCGTCACTAATAGCGTGGCCGGCAGCAAGCAGTCGCGGCCGGCCACGCGTAGCCGCGGCCGACCACGCGTAGCTGTGGCCGACCACGCGCAGTCGTGGCGCCGTTCCAAGGTCGCCTAAGCACTAGGAGAGAGGAGAGAGAAAGATTTGACATACCTTCTTGGCGGTGGAAATCGACGGCTGGCGATCGGAGTGAGAGAAGAGGAGAGTTAGCAAGCGTTCGCCCGTAAATTGTAAAATTTATAATTTAGCGACGGAATTTTATTTTTCGTCGCTAATTAGGTCGGAATTTAAGTCTCATCGCTAATTTGCGATGTAAAATAAAATTTCGTCATTAGAGGGGACGAAATTTAGGATTTAGGTATTTTCATCGCCTCAATAATGACAAATTTAGTAATAGAACTTAAATTCCGTCACTAAATAATGATAAAAAATAATTTTTATCATTATTTAAAGACAGAATTTAAATTTCGTTGTTAAATTCGTCGTTAATCGTCAATTTTTGTTTGCAGTGCATTATCTCTTAACAAGCTAGCCAATGCAACTTGTGTCTGGAAAATTATTTACGTGGTGAATAAGGATGTCGTGTTCTGACTGAGATCCCCATGTCAAACAAGTATACGGAGGAGATAGATGAAGAGTTCGTGTATAAGAGCCCAAAAAATGCAAGCAATTCTGACACAGGTATAGCTCTTCAAATCTCCAAGATGTTTAAATTCTCAGCATCTCATAATTAGGTGTTAATCCCCATCTTCCAATCCCACCTTTCACTAGAATCTTTTGTCAGCTAATTCAGAATCTCTCTTTAGATAATGGGTACTGATTCAAGAGGCGCCTGATTCACCATGCACACTTGCATTGTGATCTAAACAGCATATTTTCTTCTTCGATTCTTTCCTCAGATTTTAACTTTAGATTCTGTGTCTTTTCCATTTTTATTATCTTTATCACGACATGACAGATCATGAAACGTGTCTTTCAGACTTGACATTCACTGTAGCTAATAGCATCACAACTAATATTCTTCCCTTCTCATTCATAACAAGATCGACCAGATCTCAACCGGGATGGGTAGATAGAATCTGGACAAATTAAAGTTGCAATTTGATTGTCTTATCTTTTAGCTTGGTAATGCAATGATTTTGACGAGTGGAAACATGCAGATTCCAGTCCACGTGAAGTGGGTCCTTGATGGCATTTAAGACCTTTGATTGAGGTGTCACTATATCCGTATCATGACTATCTTTTTGTGTAAGCTTTTGTCTATTTAGGATGGTGAACCTTATGAGCCATCACTTACGGTTGGTTTGGTTTACGACATGGAATAGGCAACCAAGGAACGAAATATTGAAGGACTTGAATAGAAATAGTTTACTTTTTGCAATGGAAGAGACATGAAATGCCTTTTTATTTTAGTTTGCAGGAATGTTGCAAAGAACAAAATTTTCTCTACGATACAAATATCTCTAAAAAAAAATTATTTGACTTGTGTAGGTAGTATAACCAATCTGGTTTTGATTCAACCAATCTATCTTGCCCATCAACTTTTAGTCTTCTCTCTGGTCTAAATTGGCTCTATCGGTATAAAAAGTATCAAAATCAAATTTATATTTTGATATTGTCAAAAGTTTTAAGTTAAGTTCTGTTGTGATCTAATAGATTGATCAAGTGTGTAAGTTTCTTAATTTGGAAAGTTCTAGTAGATCAGTTAAACTAGATATTAGACATTGAAAGTCTCGACAGATCAAGAACATCAACCAAGAAGCCCAGATGAGTTAGTGTACCTGACATCTAGTAAGATGGACTTGATGAGTCAGTGAGGACTAGACATCGAGTCAGAGGAAAGTCCTGGAGTCAAGGATCAGATGTTGAGCGGAGAAAGTCCAAACAAATCTGGAGAACCAGATGTTTGACAGGTAAGATGAGGTAAGCTCCTGAAGTGGAGTGATTCTTTTGAAAAAAAAAAATAGTGAGGTCGTGTCCGAGTTGGGATTAACCTTAGGCGATGATCTGACCGAATAAATCAATGAAGATTTTTAAGTTGAGATCAGACAGTTGCAACTGTCAAAACTCATTCATATATATTATCTATTATCTAACTCTGTTTTACAGAATTATTATTATTATATTACTGTGTTAACTTTGTTTTGCAGAAAAATAAAATTTTCGTTGACCGAGAGATTCAGTCGACCGAATAGGGTGATTTTAGTTGATTGATCGAGGTGGATAAGCACAACAAAATTCGAATCACTACAAAGAAGGAAATTAGGGTTTAGTCAACTGATCAAGGGATCAGTTAATCGAACTCCATTTGGAAAGTTGATACGAATATGATCGGATCGCCACAGTAAAGGAAACTCCTGGGGTTCAGTTGACTAAATGGGGTTTCGACTGAAAAACTCAAATTTCGCCGGATCGATCAAATCGAATCAGAGCAAGCAAGGAAAGAAGTTGGATTGCCTGATAGAGGTTCAGTCATAAGGTTCAATCGACTGAACGATTTTTTTGATCGAGGCCTGTAAAAGAAGCCTCTGGATCTGAGGCTCAACATCTCAATCAATTCTCTTCGACTCATTCTACTTCTGTTGCTCAAAACATGCAAGTGTTGTTACTACGACGTCGAGAGACTCTCTGACAACTATGCTTAATTTTTTACTCTTGTTGTCGGTATATTCTTATTATACTTGCATTCATTTAAGGATATAATAGTATTGTTACTATCCTCCTCTTTATTGTACGAGTTTGTTTTTTCTCCGAAAATTTTCGAAGAGAAGAACTTTAGTGATTATCTATTCGAAAGCGATCAAGGATCGCGGGCATTGGAACTTTAGTGATTGCCCATTTGAAAGCAAATTGTGTTCTTTGTCTTTACTATTTTTTTTTATTTCCGTTGCATATCTCTCTTTCAGTTTTAGAAACTAAAAAGAAGTTTTAAACGCGCGAGATTCACACCTCCTCTTTCGTCTCTTTCGATCTAATAGGCTCATCCAACGCGATAGACCCTCTAGCTAGATCGGCCCATTCAATTGATGATCGACCAACCCAATTGACATCATTATCCTATTTGACTTGATTGACTTGACCAACCTATTCGACCTAATTGACTGAACTTCGTTTGATTCTATCAATCGACCGACTCAGCTTGATTGGTCCATATGACCTAATCCACTTGGTCCATCCAACCTCATCTTGCTTGATTGGCCCAAGCTATCCATTTGACCCACCTAGCTCCACAGACTTGATCAACTCACTCAGCTTATCTAACCCTTCTAGCTCAATTGACTCACTTTGCTCACACGACCCATCAATCCTATCACACACTTGACTCCATTGAAATTATTCAACCCTATTGCCCATATAACCCAATTAGTTGGATTGGCTGCCTACTCAATCTAACCAAATCAACTTAGTTTGACCTATTGCCTGACCCACTCAGCCGATGGCCGCCTTTGCTCCATGTTCATAATTTCTTGAAGATTAAATAGAGTAAAAATATATATTATTTGAAGAATGCAATAGATAAGGAATAATTATTTGTAAAATAGAGTAAGGAATAACTACTTTTTATGAATGGGATATCATAATTATGTGAGAATAGTATTTTAAGATATTTTTTGCAACTTTATGAGAATTTCTAGGGAATAATACACACATTCAATTAATCTGAGTGGAAATTAATGAACCAAATCTTAGTTAAGATTTGAAAGCTGTGTATTTTTATGGCATGCATGACTATGAACAGTAGATAAGAGCTGCGGAAGTAGCTGTGGCACACCATGAGACCTAAACTCGCATTCAGACCTCATGCAACTAGTACATGTGCTTTCAATGCCACAGGAAAGAAATGGATAAGAGACAGCTCGTTTCTGCATAGGAGCAGCTTAAGAGGACATCCCTTTCCTGTTTAACTAGCTGCCACTTACCACGTTTTCTTTGGTTTTTGCATTTTGCTTTAAAAAAAAAAAAAAAACTTAGGTAACAGAGAATTGATGATGTAGGGTAGAGATCAAACACATTGACAATGTCAATGATCAGGTTGAAGGTGGAGGACGGGAGGATTGTGTAAGCCACATTGAAAAAGAAGTCACAAAGCGAAGTGCATTGTGGATAAGGTTGAGGCTACGGTATCTCACACCATTGATTGTGCTTTGCTTTTCTCCAAAAGCCAAACAATGCTTCAGAGAAGTCAAAAGTGAAAAGTATTCAGTAACTCCACTGTCACTGCTCATCTTTTGTCGTGACAGGTTTGTAGTGCTAGGGGCCAGGTTTGGTCTCCGTTTTCTCAAAAATGTTTCGAGAACTAGATTGGATTAGCTGGTTGGATTGGTTAAGCAGGAACAAAAAGGCCAGTCTTTACTGGTTTGATCCTACTAAAATGCACTCGATTAGGCTTTTTCTGACCCCCCCACCACCAAAAAAAAATGTCCTTGGGAAGATTGAAAGCCTTAAACCATGCTGGAGTAAGATGGAAAACAAAACATAAACGGTAGCAATATTTAATTTTTATTCTAATTTAGAGTGAATAAAAGTGTGGATTCTATATTTTCAGTTTTCATCACAAGTCAGCTCAGAATTCAATTTTATATCATGTGGAAACTGTGAAGTTATTGCAAGAACATAAAAAATATATGTCAAGTAAAGAAAATAATAATAAATCTATTTCCAGAAATGGTATTATCCAAGCATATCTGTCTAGGTGTCTTCTTTATATATACACATTTATATTATGTACATAAAACATAATATTATAGAAGATAGGTACATTTAACAAATGCATGAGTGTCCACAAAATGTGATGACTGTGCTTTTTTTCCTATGCATTAATAGATTCCTCTGGTCCTTTTCAGTGCCTTCCTCAAGGGACCACTTTATCTCCATACAAGTGCCAAAACAGTGAAATAATAACTAATTAGTCTCTTTCAGCATCCTCAGGTAACTTTTATGAGTCAAAGAAAACACTTGCTGTTTTCAATTTCAAGTTTCTGCATGAATTTATTGCTGAATATTGTTGCAGAGGGAGCTGGTGAACAGTCAAGGATAGATCACAGGTATACTTGCAGCACTAATGGCTACAGCCAATGAATCTTTTGAAGTGATTGATCATTGCAGGTAAGACCACAATCTCAGTGACCACATTTGCTCAATTTTCATTTCTGTTCTTCATTTAATATAATATATTTTTTTATTGACAGCAGAAGGCTAAGATGCTTCATAAAGCAAGCTGTCCAATAATGGTTGCCCTTTGATGGATCCAAGATGAAGCTACTCGGAAATATGAAAGCCTCAGTTTCACAGGTAGACAAGTAGCTTATTATTGCTCAACAGCATATTTTGGTTCTTCTCTGCTTCAATTTCATGCTCTTGTATCATTATCTCTCCAATAATAATATACTGCAATGCCTGTGCTCTGCTCCCTCAAACGAATAATTACTGAACAGCATCTGTTATAAGCATGCCATCTTTATTGAATGACAGCGTCATATATACTCTTCCCTTCAAGGAAAATGAGAATTAGTCAATATTCTGTGAGAAATAGAAATCTTGGATTCTTTGTTCAGTGAAGGACAAGTGTTGATTATAGTGCTGCAATTGATTGTATGGTCCCCTAGAACCCATGCCTACTAAAATTTTTGGGGGAAAATATTCAAGAGGACATCCTTTTCTTTTAAAATCATCAAGATGAGCACCTCTGTATTAATAATTATTAAAGAGATATCTTATCACCTTGAACATGCCCATTATTCCTCCTTGCCACTATCCTAATTTATTAAAAAGTAAATAATTTTAGTCACACTGTTCATTTTTTTACTAATTTGAAATTAAAACTTTCTAATTTTTCATGTGACTCTATTACCTACTAAAAGAGAATATTCACACCTAGACCTACTTTAATAGACATAAAAAAAGTTATAATGGGCATATTCATATGGAGTCTCTTTGATAATAATCACAATAGGGTACCCTTTAAATAATCTTTAAAAAGAAGGATACTATTTTGATTTTTGGCTAAAATTCTCGAGCTTTAATAAGCTTTTGATGTAAATAATTACAAGCTGTTCCCACTTCTAAAGCCTCACAGCAAAATTTGATGACAAAGTTGAACAGTCATAATCAATTGTACCAGCTAAATTTAAGGGATTGTTTCATTTGTCTTTGTGTTGGAATTTAATATTGCCATATCCCATTTTTATTTCATTTAAGAAATAATATCAATAATCATAAACCTGCAAGTTAGTGGTAGACTTTTCTCTTGGGGACAATTATGATAGAATCTCACTGTCGATACTTGATGGTATATGGCTTGTGGACAAAGCCTCTTGTTTCTTTTGGTTGGCAAAGTGGGATGGTTTTAGATTCCTTAACCTGCATACAAAATCCCTTGCTTACCTTAGAATCTAAATGGTCTGAGCAATGATTAAGATATGTCCAAAATGGTTTTGGCTTCTTTCTTAGTTGGAGGGCAACCTCTCTTGTTCAATTAAACCACACCTTAATCATGTTCTTATCTTCTTGGTTAAGCAATAAAGAATCAAGGCAGTTGATGGAACCACGTCATTTTTTTTTTTAATATAAGCAGTGACATGTTGTACTATCTCATAATACAATACACCCAAATAATGCAAGGTAGAGAAGTATTATTTTCAATTTTTTCCTTCGTTCATGTGTTGCTTTATTAATTTGTGGAGTGATTAAAAATGTTATCTGCTTCAATCAAATTGGGCTGCTAACCTATTTATTTTATTTCATAAATTGACTTTGACTTCATTATATTTATTTTATTTTGATGTAAAGCAAGAGGAACACTAACTTCGAGCACTACAAAATTTTTTACGATTAGCGATGATATTTTTCATCGTTAATCGATCGCTAATTGTAATTAACGACTAATTAGCGATGAATAATTCGATCCCTAATCGGCCTGTCGTAAAAAACTTTAGCGATGAAAAAATTTCGGTCTCTAATAGCGACGGAATTTTAAATTCCGTAGCTATTTAGCGTAACTTAGCAACGAAATTTATAATTCCGTTGCTAAATATATTTTTTTAAATAAAACAATAGCGACGAAATTTATAATTCCGTCGCTAAACAAAAAAAATATTTTTAAATTTCCGTCGCCAATTTTTTTTTTCTATTTTTTAAAAATAAAAAATAGCGACGGAATTTATAATTCGGTTGCTAAACATAAAAATTTTAAAAATTATATCGTAACTTAACGACGAAATTTTAATATTCCGTCACTAAATTACGATAATTAGCGACGGAATTTTAAAATTCCATCACTAATTCAAATTTTTTTTATAGATTTTTTTCATTTTTCTGTATTCCTTGTTTACATAAATACAAATCAATAAGAAACCATCAAACCAATGATTATCACAAACATAACTAACACAACATGACAATAGATCTAAATATAATAATACATCTAAACGTACACAAACACATACATCCAAACATAATAAATATAATAAAACACAAAACATTCAAACACAATTTATAATCTAACTATAACAAACAATACAATACATAATCAAATCCGAACATATATGTCGGATATAAAATAACATCCAATATAATACAATAAGAAATAGCATCCGATACAAGATATCCAATATAAAAATGATACTTAATATAATCTTTAATCTTGCATAAAATAAGATATTATAGGTTACGAATATAATAGTAAATTTTGAAGTTAAACTATAAAATGAATAACTATCTATCCAAAAATTACATAAACTAATAATATATACTTTAGTGTTGAGAAAAAAATATACCTTAGTTCTAAAAACATGGATATCTGTATATGGTGGTAGACATATCTGAAATAGAGCAAGAAAAAATATTTTATAATTAGAGATGACTATAATTAAAAAAATTATTATAATATTTATTATTGAAACACAAAGATAAATAAAAAATTATATTATATTATAATATACCTTAAAATAAGCTACTCATCGTCGCTATCGTCAAGATTTTCGATATCTTGAGACTCAAAACGATGCGGCTCCGACTGTGGCTACTGTGTCGGAGTGAACTAAGCTTGGACTGCTAACATATGACGATATAACTCCTCAGTTCTCGCATCCCGAGCAGTCATGGACTGCTCCAATGTCAAAACTCGAGTCCTCAATTCTTCATTTTTTTGTCGCAACGCTGCGACATCACTGGATGAAGAGGAACTCGAACGACCCCTATTCCCAGGAGGAGCCCTCATGCGATCGAATACAAGTTTAGCTTGGGAGCCAAGGGCATAAAGAGAGGTTTT